>JANAVB010032220.1:2500297-2642797 GCA_029216955.1 Iris pallida | reverse complement strand
GAAATCAATTTTCAAAAGTTGTTAATACTTTTTTTATCCCTAATTTTCTTGTTTGCTTAATTATAAACTGTAACTATCATGTGTGACATTATGCATCATCACAACATGGTATCAGCACACCAACTTTCGGCTATCACATTGTTAGAAACCTCAAGAATCTTGAGGGCCACAAGAACAACATACACCAATTACATTAAATACCCCCCTCTAAAGTTAATCTTAATCCATCCATTATGACATAAAAACTTAAATGCACACTTTTTTTTTTCCAGCACACATATAGTTTATCATGGATGGAACCATTTCTTCAACATTTAATGCATGGTTTACCATATCACTAATCAAAATCATATAAATTATCCATGGCTTACAAGATCCATCGGGTCACTTTCAAACTATGTCAAACTACTTAATTGCAATCGAAAAAACTATTCATTGAAAGGAATGCTTATAGACACATCCAACAAGAACTAAACCTTAACATAAGGTCAATTTGAAGACAATCCAAAAATTATACAGAAACTAAAATAAAAGTGAATAAAAATTATCCTTTTTGAACTTAAGATTGCCTCTAATTGTAAAAACAAATTGGATAATTGAAGTTACTTAAATTGTGCCCAGACGTTATTTGTTTAAGCGAACACTTTATTCTGTAAAAGCATCTGATTAAATTAAATATTTCCATCTCACACCCACATGAAACAATGGGACCCACTGACGTGGTGCCCGTTAGTCGAGAAGGTCAAGGACGTGGGGAAGTATTGGTTGAGCATAACTGCACCGGTCCGATGAGGGACTTGGGGACCCACGCGCGAAATCTGGAAAGCTGCCTGTGCTACGGAGTAGATTCGATACATGTTTTTAAACCGGTATCTATTCTTCATATCGGCCGATATATCATCAAATGCCACCACATGCATGCATGGGATTTTGAGATTAGGCTTATTAGTTTTAGGATCTCTTAAATATTAAAAATTCATGTTTAGATTTTCATATTGTCTATAAAAGAATATAGAACTCGTCCAGAAGCTTGATTTAGATTGATAGTCTAAAATAGAGATCTAAACAAATCAAATATTATATTAGACCACAATATGAAAAAACTAAATGTAAAATTTGAATATTATACGAGTTCATAGAACTAAATAATCCTTGAAATTACTTATCTTGCTTCTACTTTTTCTTTTTCTTTTTCTATTTCTATTTATAACGCGCAGACAACTACACGTATTTACGGTTGGAAAGCTCGAACCATATCGGTGTTTGCGCTACTTTTCCACTTGAGCTACAAGTGTTAGGCAGACAATATTTCGTTGTCAAAAGTTATTTTGCACTGCATGACTCGGGCCATTGGGTCCTGGTTAGAAGCAAGGTTATAATCCATGTTAGCAACAGACCCAACCGAATTCCAAAACTGGATTTATGATAAGGGTTAGAATATGGGTCCACAAGTATGGTTGCATAACTTTATAGCAAGTATATAAATTACAGATTTTTAGGTAGCTGGTAGGAAAATACTTGAATATATTTTTCAAATTTTTTAAAGTTTGGAGTGGTTGTCAAACATGACACGAGATGAACTTCTCTAAGTAACTAAAATAAAAGTAAATATATATAACAAGAAAAAAATTATCCTATTTTTAACTTATTCAATTATACTATTTGTCTCCCCAAAAAATTTCAACTAACTCTTTTTAGGCGCGTACAACGTGCATGTTAATAATATTTCTTGAATGTTTCTTGAATGTTCACTTTTTGGAATGTTCTTAGGTTATTCTTGCTTGAGGGGATTGGAGCCGCCTCGACCGCTGGAGCCGCTGGAGGCAGATAGAGCACTTTCCTCTCGACGCGGTTGGCAATGTGCCCAAAACCGTAACAACAATAACATTTATTTTTATGATATTTTTGGTTAACTCCAATATTTTATAAATTTGAGTATGTTTAACTCTTGGTTGAAAAAAATTGTATAAATATTATTTTATAAAATTTCGTATATTTAACTCCTTTTGAAAAGAAAAAAAAGTATATATAATACACTAGAAAATAAAAAAAAGAAAAGGTTAAATACACTAATACAATAAAGTTCTCTATCTTAAATGTAGGAGAGGGAAAAGTTACAATTAAGTTTACTAACCCAATCTTTATAATTTTAGGTGATACTTCTTTTTACATTAATATAAGTAAATGCAAATGTTGTTATTAAAGTCACTTGAAATGTATGCCGAACACCATCATCAAAGTCATGATATCTTTGAGGAGTGGATCACGACAATGTTTTATTATTTTTTTGCATATAGAAACATAATATAGAAAATGAATTTTCATTCAGTTTTGAGCGAAGACCTGTGCATGTCCATGAAACCTAGCCCTCAACCATTACATACATATAGGCCATCGCAGAAAACAAAGATCAGAAAAAGATCCCCAATACATTGCTTTAATTCCTCTACATGTCATTAAGCTCTTGCTAGCAATTGTCTAAATTATCAAGTTTGCACGTATGGTTTGAAAAAAAAAAATTGGTATCAAAATCAGTTTTGGGCCCTTCGAGTATCTCGAAAACCTCAGTTCGAATTATCCAAAAAAATTGGTTCCGAAAGACAAAAATAATATTTGATACATTTAACACAATTTAACATATTGTATGTTATTTTTTGTAGTTTTAAATGGAACAATATTTCACTTCCAATAGTATTGATAGTTTTAAATGAAACAAAATTTCACTAGCTAGCAATAAATATTATTTTTATTTATTTCTCTACGACCATAATAAATAGTTTAGAAATAATACTAATATGGATGGATGCTATGAAATTATAGATATAACAGAAGGTAATAGTTACAACTATGGATGAGGAATCTTATCCACATATTAGTCAATATTGGTAGCAGTGCGGTTCGCATCAGATCGAGACATACCAAAATCGTTACGTCAATACCACGAACCATGGTCTGCTATATTCAAGATACAGAAGTTATCAAGTATCTAATAGTCAACCAAAGTACACAATAAGAGTTTGGAAGTACAAACCAAGAATTCAACACTGCAGATCTATCACCAACTTGATTCTCAAAGAACAAGAACCACATGGAAGGAGAACACACGCTGACGCTGCTACATCTGCAGTAGTGTACTCTACACTAGTTACTCCTCCATTTTTTGACAACAAGAAGCCCATCTCTCTAAGTTCCTTTGAAGTGACCTAGTAACGATCATCGCATCTGCACTGATACGACAGCTCCTCTAAATCATTGTCAGTCTCCACTGACATATCCTCCAGTCTGACTTCATCAGCAACAACATCCACTTTAGGCGCAGAAGCTCGCAATTCTCTGTCATAGTTTGATCTGGATTTCGAATCAGAAAGAACCTCCCATAACTTCTGAACATCTAAAAATTTGTCTCCAAACTCGGACACTTCGAGGAGCTTATCTGGATGAGAACTGAGGATGACAGCTTTGCAGCTAGCCTGAATCTCGTATAGCTCGCATCTTGATTCATGCAAGAACATCATAATGCGTCTTTCTAACAAAGTTATCGCCTTTAAGAAGCATGGAACGAGGCCTTGTACTATTATCCTTTGTTATTCCCAGAGTGATCTAAGGATATGAGAGATATAAGGAACACAAAAAGTTTTTGCAAGACAAAGTCTGCACTCATGCCAACACCGAGAGAGGGGTAGGGTTTTATAACGGTTAAAAACTGACTTCAAGAAAATGCAAAATACAACAACGTGAAAAGTGTTCTTCTCTTTACGTTCGCATACGCTACAATTAGATAGAACAAAAACAACAAAAGAAAACACAAAGAAAAACTCCTTGCTGGGTAAACAGGTCACCAGTGCTCAAAGTAAGATTCGGCCTACTACTAATCTGTTCCCAGGAACCAGCAAATTCAAGTATGAACCTCTGGAATGCTCTTCGTCACCATCGGATTGACTTTGAAACTCAAAAAGAGAAGAAAAACTGCTATGTGTGCATAGGCTTCTACTACTGCTGATGCTGGAAGGAGGCGTATAGACCCTCTGGAGTGGGATTTGTGGCCCTCGGTTTCTCTTTCTTCCTCTATGCAAACTCAGAAGAGTGTTGCTCTTTATATAGATTAGGCACACATGCGCGCATACGCGCCGACCAACCAAACTCCACCAAATTTGGGTCTTAGCCGTCGACACAGCCGCCCACACAGCAGCGTGTCGCACGCTGACAGCGCAGCCCATGCCGCCCACCGACATATCCACGTGCAGCACGCTGTCAGCGCTGAAAGCAACCACGCTTATGCGTCTACCGTTTAGACGCATAGTTGCCTAGACTCGTAGCGGTGAGACGCATAGACGCCTAACGCATATGCTAACGTGCTAAGTGAAAAGTGCGTCATCAAAGCGCCACTTTGCGTCCTTCGTCTGAATCTTATGCTAACGTGCTAAGTGAAAAGTGCGTCATCAAAGCGCCACTTTGCGTCCTTCGTCCGAATCCGAGTCGGGACTTAGCTCCTATGGAACCCAAAGGAAACAAAACTTTGTCCTTTGTGATTTACACTTATATATCTGGGAAAATCAACCCACATGTGCCACCACACTCCATGTGTATACTCCAACACAAACATAGCTGTATATTAAAGTATACACTTTGGTATTTTTTCAATGTGGGACTAAAAGTTTCCATAGGAAAGTAATGTGGCACTAAAAGTTTCCATAAGAAAGTAGAAAACACCAACATCCTTGATATGCAAAGAGTAAGAATTAGTCACTAGTCAAAAACGAGGCTATGAATTAGTTGAGTAAATGACAATCTTCATGCTAAAGACGATTAACATACCAAAACTTTTATTCTAATTACTGAAGTATGACAAAAATATAATTGATTGTTCTAGTTCATTTCAACTGCTCAAAAATAATTTTTTTACTTCCACCAAGATTGATTTCGTAAACTCACTACATTCATATTTTTTAAAAATTACAGAAATCAATTTTCAAAAGTTGTTAATACTTTTTTTATCCCTAATTTTCTTGTATGCTTAATTATAAACTGAAACTATCATGTGTGACATTATGCATCATCACAACATGGTATCAGCACACCAACTTTCGGCTATCACATTGTTAGAACCCTCAAGAATCTTGAGGGCCACAAGAACAACATACACCAATTACATTAAATACCCCCCTCTAAATTTAATCTTAATCCATCCATTATGACATAAAAACTTAAATGCACACATTTTTTTTTCCAGCACACGTATAGTTTATCATGGATGGAACCATTTCTTCAACATTTAATGCATGGTTTACCATATCACTAATCAAAATCATATAAATTATCTATGGCTTACAAGATCCATCGGGTCACTTTCAAACTATGTCAAACAACTTAATTGCAATCGAAAAAACTATTCATTGAAAGGAATCCTTATAGACACATCCAACAAGAACTAAACCTCTGACATAAGGTTAATTTGAAGACGATCCGAAAATTATACCATAACTAAAATAAAAGTGAATAAAAATTATCCTTTTGAACTTAAGATTGCCTCTAATTGTAAAAACAAATTGGATAATTGAAGTTACTTAAATTGTGCCCAGACGTTATTTGTTTAAGCGAGCACTTTATTCTGTAAAAGCATCTGATTAAATAAATATTTCCATCTCACACCCACATGAAACAATGGGACCCACTGACGTGGTGCCCGTTAGTCGAGAAGGTCAAGGACGTGGGGAAGTATTGGTTGAGCATAACTGCACCGGTCCGATGAGGGACTTGGGGACCCACGCGCGAAATCTGGAAAGCTGCCTGTGCTACGGAGTAGATTCGATACATGTTTTTAAACCGGTATCTATTCTTCATATCGGCCGATATATCATCAAATGCCACCACATGCATGCATGGGATTTTGAGATTAGGCTTATTAGTTTTAGGATCTCTTAAATATTAAAAATTCATGTTTAGATTTTCATATTGTCTATAAAAGAATATAGAACTCGTCCAGAAGCTTGATTTAGATTGATAGTCTAAAATAGAGATCTAAACAAATCAAATATTATATTAGACCACAATATGAAAAAACTAAATGTAAAATTTGAATATTATACGAGTTCATAGAACTAAATAATCCTTGAAATTACTTATCTTGCTTCTACTTTTTCTTTTTCTTTTTCTATTTCTATTTATAACGCGCAGACAACTACACGTATTTACGGTTGGAAAGCTCGAACCATATCGGTGTTTGCGCTACTTTTCCACTTGAGCTACAAGTGTTAGGCAGACAATATTTCGTTGTCAAAAGTTATTTTGCACTGCATGACTCGGGCCATTGGGTCCTGGTTAGAAGCAAGGTTATAATCCATGTTAGCACCAGACCCAACCGAATTCCAAAACTGGATTTATGATAAGGGTTAGAATATGGGTCCACAAGTATGGTTGCATAACTTTATAGCAAGTATATAAATTACAGATTTTTAGGTAGCTGGTAGGAAAATACTTGAATATATTTTTCAAATTTTTTAAAGTTTGGAGTGGTTGTCAAACATGACACGAGATGAACTTCTCTAAGTAACTAAAATAAAAGTAAATATATATAACAAGAAAAAAATTATCCTATTTTTAACTTATTCAATTATACTATTTGTCTCCCCAAAAAATTTCAACTAACTCTTTTTAGGCGCGTACAACGTGCATGTTAATAATATTTCTTGAATGTTTCTTGAATGTTCACTTTTTGGAATGTTCTTAGGTTATTCTTGCTTGAGGGGATTGGAGCCGCCTCGACCGCTGGAGCCGCTGGAGGCAGATAGAGCACTTTCCTCTCGACGCGGTTGGCAATGTGCCCAAAACCGTAACAACAATAACATTTATTTTTATGATATTTTTGGTTAACTCTAATATTTTATAAATTTGAGTATGTTTAACTCTTGGTTGAAAAAAATTGTATAAATATTATTTTATAAAATTTCGTATATTTAACTCCTTTTGAAAAGAAAAAAAAGTATATATAATACACTAGAAAATAAAAAAAAGAAAAGGTTAAATACACTAATACAATAAAGTTCTCTATCTTAAATGTAGGAGAGGGAAAAGTTACAATTAAGTTTACTAACCCAATCTTTATAATTTTAGGTGATACTTCTTTTTACATTAATATAAGTAAATGCAAATGTTGTTATTAAAGTCACTTGAAATGTATGCCGAACACCATCATCAAAGTCATGATATCTTTGAGGAGTGGATCACGACAATGTTTTATTATTTTTTTGCATATAGAAACATAATATAGAAAATGAATTTTCATTCAGTTTTGAGCGAAGACCTGTGCATGTCCATGAAACCTAGCCCTCAACCATTACATACATATAGGCCATCGCAGAAAACAAAGATCAGAAAAAGATCCCCAATACATTGCTTTAATTCCTCTACATGTCATTAAGCTCTTGCTAGCAATTGTCTAAATTATCAAGTTTGCACGTATGGTTTGAAAAAAAAAAATTGGTATCAAAATCAGTTTTGGGCCCTTCGAGTATCTCGAAAACCTCAGTTCGAATTATCCAAAAAAATTGGTTCCGAAAGACAAAAATAATATTTGATACATTTAACACAATTTAACATATTGTATGTTATTTTTTTGTAGTTTTAAATGGAACAATATTTCACTTCCAATAGTATTGATAGTTTTAAATGAAACAAAATTTCACTAGCTAGCAATAAATACTATTTTTATTTATTTCTCTACGACCATAATAAATAGTTTAGAAATAATACTAATATGGATGGATGCTATGAAATTATAGATATAACAGAAGGTAATAGTTACAACTATGGATGAGGAATCTTATCCACATATTAGTCAATATTGGTAGCAGTGCGGTTCGCATCAGATCGAGACATACCAAAATCGTTACGTCAATACCACGAACCATGGTCTGCTATATTCAAGATACAGAAGTTATCAAGTATCTAATAGTCAACCAAAGTACACAATAAGAGTTTGGAAGTACAAACCAAGAATTCAACACTGCAGATCTATCACCAACTTGATTCTCAAAGAACAAGAACCACATGGAAGGAGAACACACGCTGACGCTGCTACATCTGCAGTAGTGTACTCTACACTAGTTACTCCTCCATTTTTTGACAACAAGAAGCCCATCTCTCTAAGTTCCTTTGAAGTGACCTAGTAACGATCATCGCATCTGCACTGATACGACAGCTCCTCTAAATCATTGTCAGTCTCCACTGACATATCCTCCAGTCTGACTTCATCAGCAACAACATCCACTTTAGGCGCAGAAGCTCGCAATTCTCTGTCATAGTTTGATCTGGATTTCGAATCAGAAAGAACCTCCCATAACTTCTGAACATCTAAAAATTTGTCTCCAAACTCGGACACTTCGAGGAGCTTATCTGGATGAGAACTGAGGATGACAGCTTTGCAGCTAGCCTGAATCTCGTATAGCTCGCATCTTGATTCATGCAAGAACATCATAATGCGTCTTTCTAACAAAGTTATCGCCTTTAAGAAGCATGGAACGAGGCCTTGTACTATTATCCTTTGTTATTCCCAGAGTGATCTAAGGATATGAGAGATATAAGGAAGACAAAAAGTTTTCGCAAGACAAAGTCTGCACTCATGCCAACACCGAGAGAGGGGTAGGGTTTTATAACGGTTAAAAACTGACTTCAAGAAAATGCAAAATACAACAACGTGAAAAGTGTTCTTCTCTTTACGTTCGCATACGCTACAATTAGATAGAACAAAAACAACAAAAGAAAACACAAAGAAAAACTCCTTGCTGGGTAAACAGGTCACCGGTGCTCAAAGTAAGATTCGGCCTACTACTAATCTGTTCCCAGGAACCAGCAAATTCAAGTATGAACCTCTGGAATGCTCTTCGTCACCATCGGATTGACTTTGAAACTCAAAAAGAGAAGAAAAACTGCTATGTGTGCATAGGCTTCTACTACTGCTGATGCTGGAAGGAGGCGTATAGACCCTCTGGAGTGGGATTTGTGGCCCTCGGTTTCTCTTTCTTCCTCTATGCAAACTCAGAAGAGTGTTGCTCTTTATATAGATTAGGCACATATGCGCGCATACGCGCCGACCAACCAAACTCCACCAAATTTGGGTCTTAGCCGTCGACACAGCCGCCTACACAGCAGCGTGTCGCACGCTGACAGCGCAGCCCATGCCGCCCACCGACATATCCACGTGCAGCACGCTGTCAGCGCTGAAAGCAACCACGCTTATGCGTCTACCGTTTAGACGCATAGTTGCCTAGACTCGTAGCGGTGAGACGCATAGACGCCTAACGCATATGCTAACGTGCTAAGTGAAAAGTGCGTCATCAAAGCGCCACTTTGCGTCCTTCGTCTGAATCTTATGCTAACGTGCTAAGTGAAAAGTGCGTCATCAAAGCGCCACTTTGCGTCCTTCGCCCGTATCTGACGTCCTTCGTCCGAATCCGAGTCGGGACTTAGCTCCTATGGAACCCAAAGGAAACAAAACTTTGTCCTTTGTGATTTACACTTATATATCTGGGAAAATCAACCCACATGTGCCACCACACTCCATGTGTATACTCCAACACAAACATAGCTGTATATTAAAGTATACACTTTGGTATTTTTTCAATGTGGGACTAAAAGTTTCCATAGGAAAGTAATGTGGCACTAAAAGTTTCCATAAGAAAGTAGAAAACACCAACATCCTTGATAATATATGCAAAGAGTAAGAATTAGTCACTAGACAAAAACGAGGCTATGAATTAGTTGAGTAAATGACAATCTTCATGCTAAAGACGATTAACATACCAAAACTTTTATTCTAATTACTGAAGTATGACAAAAATATAATTGATTGTTCTAGTTCATTTCAACTGCTCAAAAATAATTTTTTTACTTCCACCAAGATTGATTTCGTAAACTCACTACATTCATATTTTTTAAAAATTACAGAAATCACTTTTCAAAAGTTGTTAATACTTTTTTTATCCCTAATTTTCTTGTATGCTTAATTATAAACTGAAACTATCATGTGTGACATTATGCATCATCACAACATGGTATCAGCACACCAACTTTCGGCTATCACATTGTTAGAACCCTCAAGAATCTTGAGGGCCACAAGAACAACATACACCAATTACATTAAATACCCCCCTCTAAAGTTAATCTTAATCCATCCATTATGACATAAAAACTTAAATGCACACATTTTTTTTTCCAGCACACATATAGTTTATCATGGATGGAACCATTTCTTCAACATTTAATGCATGGTTTACCATATCACTAATCAAAATCATATAAATTATCCATGGCTTACAAGATCCATCGGGTCACTTTCAAACTATGTCAAACTACTTAATTGCAATCGAAAAAACTATTCATTGAAAGGAATGCTTATAGACACATCCAACAAGAACTAAACCTTGACATAAGGTCAATTTGAAGACAATCCAAAAATTATACAGTAACTAAAATAAATGTGAATAAAAATTATCCTTTTTGAACTTAAGATTGCCTCTAATTGTAAAAACAAATTGGATAATTGAAGTTACTTAAATTGTGCCCAGACGTTATTTGTTTAAGCGAACACTTTATTCTGTAAAAGCATCTGATTAAATTAAATATTTCCATCTCACACCCACATGAAACAATGGGACCCACTGACGTGGTGCCCGTTAGTCGAGAAGGTCAAGGACGTGGGGAAGTATTGGTTGAGCATAACTGCACTGGTCCGATGAGGGACTTGGGGACCCACGCGCGGAATCTGGAAAGCTGCCTGTGCTACGGAGTAGATTCGATACATGTTTTTAAACCGGTATCTATTCTTCATATCGGCCGATATATCATCAAATGCCACCACATGCATGCATGGGATTTTGAGATTAGGCTTATTAGTTTTAGGATCTCTTAAACATTAAAAATTCATGTTTAGATTTTCATATTGTCTATAAAAGAATATAGAACTCGTCCAGAAGCTTGATTTAGACTGATAGTCTAAAATAGAGATCTAAACAAATCAAATATTATATTAGACCACAATATGAAAAAACTAAATGTAAAATTTGAATATTATACGATTTCATAGAACTAAATAATCCTTGAAATTACTTATCTTGATTCTACTTTTTGTTTTTGTTTTTCTTTTTCTTTTTCTATTTCTATTTATAACGCGCAGACAACTACACGTATTTACGGTTGGAAAGCTCGAACCATATCGGTGTTTGCGCTACTTTTCCACTTGAGCTACAAGTGTTAGGCAGACAATATTTCGTTGTCAAAAGTTATTTTGCACTGCATGACTCGGGCCATTGGGTCCTGGTTAGAAGCAAGGTTACTTATGATCCATGTTAGCACCAGACCCAACCGAATTCCAAAACTGGATTTATGATGAGGGTTAGAATATGGGTCCATGGTTGCATAACTTTATAGCAAGTATATAAATTACAGATTTTTAGGTAGCTGGTAGGAAAATACTTAGAATATATTTTTCAAATTTTTTAAAGTTTGGAGTGGTTGTGAAACATGACAGGAGATGAACTTCTCTAAGTAAATAAAATAAAAGTAAATATAACAAGAAAAAAATTATCCTATTTTTAACTTATTCAATTATACTATTTGTCTCCCCAAAAAATTTCAACTAACTTTTTTTAGGCGCGTACAACGTGCATGTTAATAATATTTCTTGAATGTTTCTTGAATGTTCATTTGCCGCCTCGACCGCTGAATCCGCTGGATGCAGACAGAGCACTTTCCTCTCGACTCGGTTGGCCAATTTGCCCAAAACCGTAACAATAATAACATTTATTTTTATGATATTTTTGGTTACCTCCAATATTTTATAAATTTGAATATGATCAACTCTTGGTTGAAAAAAATTGTATAAATATTATTTTATAAAATTTAGTATATTTAACTCCTTTTGAAAAGAAAAAAATATATATATATAATACACTAGAAAATAAAAAAAGAAAAGGTTAAATACATTAATACAATAAAGTTCTCTATCTTAAATATAGGAGAGGGAAAAGTTACAATTAAGTTTACTAACCCAATCTTTATAATTTTAGGTGATACTTACATTAATATAAGTAAATGCAAATGTTGTTATTAAAGTCACTTGAAATGTATGCCGAACACCATCATCAAAGTCATGATATCTTTGAGGAGTGGATCACGACAATGTTTTATTATTTTTTTGCATATAGAAACATAATATAGAAAATGAATTTTCATTCGGTTTTGAGCGAAGACCTGTGCATGTCCATGAAACCCAGCCCTCAACCATTACATACATATAGGCCATCGCAGAAAACAAAGATCAGAAAAAGATCCCCAATACATTGCTTTAATTCCTCTACATGTCATTAAGCTCTTGCTAGCAATTGTCTAAATAGTCAAGTTTGCATGTATGGTTTGAAAAAAAAATTGGTATCAAAATCAGTTTCGGGCCCTTCAAGTATCTCGAAAACCTCAGTTCGAATTATCCAAAAAATTTGGTTCCGAAAGACAAAAATAATATTTGATACATTTAACACAATTTAACATATTGTATGTTATTTTTTTGTAGTTTTAAATGGAATAATATTTCACTTCCAATAGTATTGATAGTTTTAAATGAAACAAAATTTCACTAGCTAGCAATAAATACTATTATTTATTTATTTCTGTACGACCATAATAAATAGTTTAGAAATAATACTAATATGGATGGATGCTATGAAATTATAGATATAACAGAAGGTAATAGTTAGAACTATGGATGAGGAATCTTATCCACATATTAGTCAATATTGGTAGCGGTTCGCATCGGATCGAGACATGCCAAAACCGTTACGTCGATACCACGAACCTTGGTCTGCTATATTCAAGATACATAAGTTATCAAGTATCTAATAGTCAACCAAAGTACACAATAGGAAGTACAAACCAAGAATTCAACACTGCAGATCTATCACCAGCTTGATTCTCAAAGAACAAGATCCACATGGAAGGAGAACACACGCTGATGCTGCCACATCTGCAGTAGTGTACTCTACACTAGTTACTCCTCCATTTTTTGACAACAAGAAGCCCATCTCTCTAAGTTCCTCTGAAGTGACCGAGTAACGATCACCGCATCTGCACTGATACGACAGCTCCTCTAAATCATTGTCAGTCTCCACTTACATATCCTCCCGTCTGACTTCATCAGCAACAACATCCACTTTAGGCGCAGAAGCTCGCAATTCTCTGTCATAGTTTGATCTGGATTTCGAATCGGCAAGAACCTCCCATAACTTCTGAACATCTAAAAATTTGTCTCCAAACTCGGACACTTTGGGGAGCTTATCTGGATGAGAACTGAGGATGACAGCTTTGCAGCTAGCCTGAATCTCGCATAGCTCGCATCTTGATTCATGCAAGAACATCATAATGCGTCTTTTTAACAAAGTTATCGCCTTTAAGAAGCATGGAACGAGGCCTTGTACTATTGTCCTTTGTTATTCCCAAAGTGATCTAAGGATATGAGAGATATAAGGAAGACAAAAAGTTTTCGCAAGACAAAGTCTGCACTCATGCCAACACCGAGAGAGGGGTAGGGTTTTACAACGGTTAAAAACTGACTCCAAGAAAATGCAAAATACAACAACGTGAAAAGTGTTCTTCTCTTTACGTTCGCATACGCTAGAATTAGATAGAACAAAAACAACAAAAGAAAACACAAAAAAAAAACTCCTTGCTGGGTAAACAGGTCACCGGTGCTCAAAGTAAGATTCGGCCTACTACTAATCTGTTCCCAGGAACTAGCAATTCAAGTATGAACCTCTGGAATGCTCTTCGTCACCATCGGATTGACTTTGAAACTCAAAAAGAGAAGAAAAATTGCTATATGTGCATAGGCTTCTACTACTGCTGATGCTGGAAGGAGGCGTATAGACCCTCTGGAGTGGGATTTGTGGCCCTCGGTTTCTCTTTCTTCCTCTATGCAAACTCAGAAGAGTGTTGCTCTTATATAGATTAGGCACATATGTGCGCATACGCGCCGACCAACCAAACTCCACCAAATTTGGGTCTTAGCCGTCGACACAGCCGCCCACACAGCAGTGTGTCGCACGCTGACAGTGCAGCCCATGCTGCCCACCGACATATCCACGTGTAGCACGCTGTCAGCGCTGAAAGCAACCACGCTTATGCGTCTACCGTTTAGACGCATAGTTGCCTAGACTCGTAGCGGTGAGACGCATAGACGCCTAACGCATATGCTAATGTGCTAAGTGAAAAGTGTGTCATCAAAGCGCCACTTTGCGTCCTTCGTCTGAATCTTATGCTAACGTGCTAAGTGAAAAGTGCGTCATCAAAGCGCCACTTTGCGTCCTTCGTCCGTATCTGACGTCCTTCGTCCAAATCCGAGTCGGAACTTAGCTCCTGTGGAACCCAAAGGAAACAAAACTTTGTCCTTTGTGATTTATACTTATATTTCTGGGAAAATCAACCCACATGTGCCACCACACTCCATGTGTATACTCCAACACAAACATAGTTGTATATTAAAGTATACACTTTGGTATTTTTTCAATGTTGGACTAAAACTTTCCATAGGAAAGTAATGTGGCACTAAAAGTTTCCATAAGAAAGTAGAAAACACCAACATCCTTGATATGCAAAGAGTAAGAATTAGTCGTAAGACAAAAACGAGGCTATGAATGGGTTGAGTAAATGACAATCTTCATGCTAAAGACGATTAACATACCAAAACTTTTATTCTAATTACTGAAGTATGACAAAAATATAATTGATTGTTCTAGTTCATTTCAACTGCTCAAAAACAATTTTTTTACTTCCACCAAGATTGATTCCGTAAACTCACTACATTCATATTTTTAAAAAAATTACAGAAATCAATTTTCAAAAGTTGTTAATACTTTTTTTATCCCTAATTTTCTTGTAACCAACTTTCGGCTATCACATTGTTAGAACCCTCAAGAATCTTGAGGGCCACAAGAACAACATACACCAATTACATTAAATACCCCCCTCTAAATTTAATCTTAATCCATCCATTATGACATAAAAACTTAAATGCACACATTTTTTTTCCAGCACACGTATAGTTTATCATGGATGGAACCATTTCTTCAACATTTAATGCATGGTTTACCATATCACTAATCAAAATCATATAAATTATCTATGGCTTACAAGATCCATCGGGTCACTTTCAAACTATGTCAAACAACTTAATTGCAATCGAAAAAACTATTCATTGAAAGGAATCCTTATAGACACATCCAACAAGAACTAAACCTCTGACATAAGGTTAATTTGAAGACGATCCGAAAATTATACCATAACTAAAATAAAAGTGAATAAAAATTATCCTTTTTGAACTTAAGATTGCCTCTAATTGTAAAAACAAATTGGATAATTGAAGTTACTTAAATTGTGCCCAGACGTTATTTGTTTAAGCGAGCACTTTATTCTGTAAAAGCATCTGATTAAATAAATATTTCCATCTCACACCCACACGAAACAATGGGACCCACTGACGTGGGGCCCGTTAGTCGAGAAGGTCAAGGACGTGGGAAGTATTGATTGAGTATAACTGCACTGGTCCGATGAGGGACTTGGGGTCCCACGTGCGGAATCTGGAAAGTTGCCTGTGCTACGGAGTAGATTCCATACATGTTTCTAAACCGGTATCTATTCTTCATATCGGCCGATATATCATCAAATGTCAGTACATGCATGCATGGGATTTTGAGATTAGGCTTATTAGTTTTAGGATCTCTTAAATTTTAAAAATTAATGTTTAGATTTTCATATTGTCTATAAAAGAATATAGAACTCGTCCAGAAGCTTGATTTATAATGATAGTACTCTAAAATAGAGATCTAAACAAATCAAATATTATATTAGACCACAATATGAAAAAACTAAATGTAAAATTTGAATATTATACGAGTTCATAGAACTAAATAATCCTTGAAATTACTTATCTTGCTTCTACTTTTTCTTTTTCTTTTTCTATTTATAACGCGCAGACAACTACACGTATTTACGGTTGGAAAGCTCGAACCATATCGGTGTTTGCGCTACTTTTCCACTTGAGCTACAAGTGTTAGGCAGACAATATTTTGTTGTCAAAAGTTATTTTTGTTGTAGCTATTGCTACTATTTACAAAAACAAATTTCCTCATCATTTATTTTCAACCGTTACAATTTATTTATTCTATAACTTTTAAATGTTTGAATTATGTCCAGATTTAATGTATCACATTTTTATCATGTGCTACAATTTTTGTAACGTTAAAATTTAATACGCTATTTTAATATCCTCATTATTCCATCCTTTGGCAATAGCCTATATAATGAGGTTTCCTCCTCCTCTCTTGGACATGAAAAAAAAAAGATCATTGCGAAAGCTCTTTCTCTCTCAAATTCTCTTTCCTCTTGAAATATTGTTCTTTATTTGTTGCTCTGGGCGGAGCTAAGTCGGGGTCATTCTCTCGACGTCGTGTGCGGCAACGAGATTCCGGTGGAGCGGAAATTTTACCACTAGGGGCGTTCAGATTCAGTCTGCACATAGACCCGAATCTTATACAAATATTAACCTACTGTTACATGCACAGTAGTTTGCTTGCTTCTCAAAATATTAGCCTATAATTAGTTGTTTGCTTGCAACCACATTCGGTTAGTTTGCTTACAATCTGTTTGTTTGCTTGCAAGAAAATTGACTTCTGTGTTGGCTTACAAATTGAGCTCTGAATATCTTAGCCTAAATTTTCATAGGTGAGCATACTGTTAAATTCTGTTGTAGTAACCGTAGTAGGAATTTTAAAGTGACTCACAAATCGTAGTAGGTTTTTAAATTGCAATATGCAAACAAATTTAAATGGAATAACACTATTGTAATTATTGTATTAAATTACTAGAATAAACAACAGAGTTTATTCTATCCTATGATAGTATTCAACAGAATTTGTGAAAGGAGACATACCATGAATGATGTCAATCCTTTCTCACATGAAGCACATCATAGTTCCAAAAATTTTTATTCTAACAATCTATTTTTGAAACATAAGATTTTGGATTCTGGAGCAAATGTGGCAATCTTAGATTCTGTTGCTTACCATATAATATTTATTATTTGCTACTATTCATATTCAGAATATTTGTTTAGCGTTGGTTCTGTTGACTTCTTAATTTGAACACAAATAATTTGGTTGATAACTTGCTCAAGAAAACCTTTGAAAACATTCTGTCACCAGATAGCAAAAGTTGTTTGTTGCCTTCAAACAAGTTTCATTTTGTTTGCTGCATTCAAACCATTTTCCAGCATGTACTAAATTTGTTTTCTAGCAAAGTTTGCTGCATTCATACTAAATTAGTTTATTCATACAAACTAAGATTGTTAAACAGTTTGTCTTTTAGCAAAGTTATTCATAACTAATAATTCGCTTACGATAATTTTTTCTTCCATCATACAAATAGCACCTAATTTGCTCTATTGCTTCAGTTACCAATTTTTTGCTGCCTTCATACACAATTTGTCTTTTAGCAAATTTTCCTATTGTTAATAATTGACTTTAAGGAAATTGTTAATTCCCTTACAAGCACTTTGAAAACTTTGTTTGTCAACAATTTGCTGTTGTCACATACCATTTGTTTAGCATTGAAAAGGCTAGCATTCATTAATATATTTATTTGCCTAACATTTATTTGCTAGTGAATATATTTATTTGTCTAGCATTCAATTGCTAGTGAATATATTTATTTGCCTATCATTCAATTGCTAGTGGATACAATTAATCGTAATATTTGTTAGTGGATACATTTATTTGTCTAGCATTGAATTGTTGTTAACATAAAAAATATTTGTACACAAATATTTGTACTGGAAACACTTAAACAAGTATTTTATTTACTTCAAATATTTGTACACAAAAAAATTTCTTTGCTTATTGATATGCATTAATCTACACTAATTTGCCTAGCACTTAATTGCCTACCACTGAATTGTCTATATTAACTATATATTTGCCATTTATTGTGCCTTAATGTTAACAAGTTATTTGTTACTTATCTAATAATCGCCATATCCGTAACATACACTTTGTTATTAGTTATATAAAAATTGTTGCCTTATAAGACTGTTCTAGAGATGGACAATTTTTTTTCTATTTTTTATTTTCTACTCAATATTTTAATTTAGGCTAAAGTAAACAGTTTATTGATTTAGTAAATTCCTTTAATTTTAAAGTTCTAAAGTACAGATTTGTTTGGGTACAAGCCGAAAGGGCCTTTCTGTCAACAAGACAAAAAATCGTCTAAGCGACCGGTACTTAAGTGTTCCTAGTGAATCTCCGCTTGCTGGGATCCGGCTCCTACAGCTAACCCAACCTTATCAAAACTTAAAAAAACCAAAATTTTAAAGGTAAATTACTAAAATCATTTAAACCGTTAATTTTTTTAGCTTAAACCATCTTTATTGAGTAAACCTGATATAAATCTATGGCAAATCCAAACCTAATCACCAAGGAGACCTCCTTCAAAGGAAAAGGCCCTAACAAGCCAGAGGCTAACATGATTCTGAATGGTTCTTCCAACGCCTTCAAGTCTGTAAGCTATCAACCTATATAAACATTTCTTTCAATACCGATGATTGGTGGTTGGACTCTGGAGTAAACGTTGTTAAAGATTTGTGAGATTAACTTCTTTATATATTAGTTAACTCAAATGAAAGATGGACTCTTTATTTTAAGTACTATGAATAAAAGTTCAAATCTCTCTTTATTGCTAATGTTGAATCATCAAATGTTTGACATGGTAGATTAGGTCATGTGAACTTATGATCTATTAAAAGGATGATGAACTTAGATCTCATCCCTAAGACTCCTATAGATGATGAATACAAATGTGAATTTGTGTTCAAGCCAAACACACTAGATTACCTTTCAAATCTGTCTATAGAGATTCTGAACTCCTAGAACTTATCCATAGTAATGTTTGTGATTCCAACAGGGTCTTGACCCGAGACGGTAGGAAATACTTTATTACTTTTATAGATGACCATTCAAATTATTGTTACACCTACCTCCTTAAGACCAAAGATGAAGTTCTAGACAGATTCAAGGTCTATAAATTCGAAGCTGAGAACCAGCTAGATAGAAAGATTACATTAGACATCTATGTTGAGAGTACACCTCAAATGATATGACTAACTTCTGTGAAGAACATGAAATTATTCATGAGGTAACTGCTCCTTATTCACCACAGTCCAATGGAGTTGCTGAAAGAAAGAATCGTACTCTGTTAGACATGGTCAATGCCATGCTTCTTAGCTCAGGTGCTCCTGATAATCTTTGGGAAGAAGCCTTATTGTCATCCTATTATATTCTTAATAGGATACCCAGTAAGACTAATGATAAGACACAATATGAGTTATGGAAAGGTCGAACCCGTAGGATTAATTACCTCAAAGTTTGGGTATGTCTAGCTAAGGTAGGAATTCCTGAACCCAAAAGAGGAAGATAGGACCTAAGACTATAGATGCTGTATTCATAGGATATGTCGTAGATAGCAATGCCAATGGATTTCTTGTAACCCATTCTGAAGTAAACGAAATATCTAATAACACAATTATTGAAGCTAGAGATGCAGTTTACTTTGAGAACTTTTTTCCCTTCAAGGATAGAACCTCTTCATCTTTCTCTAACCCTTCTCTTACTCCATCTACTAGTTCTCTTGATCAATGTAACGCCCCAGTCCCAAAATACTTAGGACTAGGTACGTATCCATGTCAGCTGCATACATACGAAGTATACTCCAATATATGAAAACTCATATGTATACATAAGCTGTAAAATGCAGTAGAACCATAATAACTAAATCTCATCCACTAGATAAATAAATGATATAGAAGCAACTTTGAATTTGTCATGTATACAATCGTTGGGCGGAGACAAAGTCCACTACCAACTATCTCAAATAAAATGTACAAGAAGTAATCGATAAAATGACGAGACGAACCAAGTGCAACCATCTTCGAAAGAATAGAGAAGATCACGGCCTTGGCTAGAACACCTGCAAAATCACAGAGGCACACACCTGGAGAGATAACCAGGTCCTCAGAGGGACGTAACAAGATACATAAACATGCCATATAAATACTGAATATAAAATGTGCCACAATCAAAGAAAGTGACAAGACACAATAAGGTAATCTATCCATACTAAAGTGAACATGCAATTTGAGAAACAATCCTTCGACACATGAGCCCTGACTGTAAATGGGATCGACATAGTCCCCATATAGGGCACCAGGGGCCTACGTCCGTAACGTCCGAAGATCGTCAGAGGGCATCATGTGCAAGGGGCTACGTCCATAACGCTCTGGATAACGTCAGAGGGCACCTGGAGCCTGCGTCTCCGGCGGAGCGCACAGGTAAGCAGGTGTAGGTCCCAAAAATCAAAACGCGCCTAGGTTTGATTCAACAGATTGATCAGAATGCGCCTACACACAGATGGCGCCTACTTCACCAACAAAAATCAAAACGCACCTATTTCTGCATCACAGAGGCGCACTTCACAAACCACGCTTAACTGACGTGGAGTCATCATTACCCGACAAACACGAAGATCGAGACGGCACTATCATTCCTCTGATGGCACGACGCTCGAAGAAGATATGATAGCTGTCCAGGCGCTGTTTGATCAAACTGCGCCTACTTCCATCTGAACTCAGCAGATAGCGCCTACTTCTATCCGAACTTAAGCGCACTTTTCAGATTGCGCCTACGTCTCAGTGAAGAAGGTGCAGTTCAATACAACATCAATTTAGAGCTTGCCACGTGTCCCTGAAACAGGCGCACTTTGACTAAATCAACGCCTAACTACCACTCTACATGTCCAACACGTGTCCTACTAACTGTACACGACCAAGCGCATTTTAATCAAATAATGCCACGTGTCTAGAGCAGTTGGTGCACGTTCGTGATAATGGAGTGAAAACAGGCACAGTTTGTCATATGTGCTCAAAACAGGCGCACTTCAACCAGGCGCTTTCCAGAATAACTGTCCAAAACAGTTATTTCAGAATTCTATAAATAGAGTTTCGTTTCCATTCAACACATCACAGAGAAGATCAAGAGAGATCAGAGTTTTTGTCCAAGTGCTGCTGCGTTCTTCAGAGATTCAAGTCTTCAAAGTTCACATCGTCCAAGGGATAAAGCGATCGTCATCCAGATCGGATTCCTATAGTTGTACTTTCCCAGAATTCTTGTAATATTCTTTACAAAGTTTGTGAAATAAAGATTATACTTTTATTTTTGCAAACAAAATGGCGACTCTGCTGGGGACGACCTTTTCCTCTGATGAAAAGGTGACAACTCAATGTGACACAGCGTCTATCGGCAAGACGCAGAAGACTTTGGTCGTGAAAGTCGACCAAACGGCTTACGAAGCAATGATTAATGCACAAAGCACTCCTCGCCGCACTACGACTTCCGTCAAGAGCAAGACTCGCTCAGTGTGGGCTCCCAAGAACTCTGCTCCTTCTCTGATGAAGAACGCTGCCACTTCTTCGACACAACCTGCTGTTTCCAAGACACCAGTGCCTATCTCTAGCAACCTGGCGCAGTCTGTTCCCTCTTTAGGGAAACAGATTGTTCAGGCGCAGTCTGCGGCCAAACATGCCAACCAGGCACAGTCTGTTCTCTCCTTAGGGAAACAGACTAGAACTGAGGCACAGTCTGCTGTCAAACCATCTTCTGGCGCAGTTCATGCCAAAACAGCACAATCTCTGCCTCACAATCAGGCGCAGTCTGTTCTCTCCTTAGGGAAACAGGCGCAGTCTGCCACCAAACCTTCTTTTGGTACAGTTTGTGCCAAATTGGCACAAGTCAAATCTTCTGCTGCTGCCCAGGCGCAGTCCAATGCATCTGCTACCCTGACTAAACAGGCGCAGTCTGTTCAGGCGCAGTCTGCTCAGGCGCAGTCTGCTCCGGATCATTCCAGAATCCAGAAACCCAAAACTGCACAGGCGCAGTTTGCTGAGGACAGTCCTTTGGCTGCTCCTTCTTCGATTCTATCAAAAGGAAAAGGCCCCTTGGTCTTCTCCCAATCTTCCCAAGTGCAAAACTTGGAAGATAACAGAGGGAAATGCTCTTTAGCTATCCCTTCATCTCAAAACAATGGAAAGGGTCCTCTGGCCTTTTCCAAGTCTTCTTCGATTCTTATCGAGGAGGATCCAACTGATGGTGCCTCTGCACCTATTAGTACGAATATCCCCCTTAACAAGGGTTCTCGTACTAATCAGAGAGGTATTTTACCTACTCCCAAGGCAAATATTCAGGAATTGCCTAATTTGCGGATTTCACGATCCGAACAAGGCAAATTACAAGTTTCACAAACTGAGATTCCTAGGGGCGGTTTAAATGATTTACGGGCATATCTCAATAGAAAACCCCAATCAAAACCTACCTCTGTGAAACGCAAACATGCTAAGATCAACTTGTCTCAATATCAACCTTTTGGGGCAAGGAATCCTGACAATTACGCCAATCAGATGAGTACCTCTCTTTATACTCATGGAATCGAACGTTTACGAAATCGGAATCATGTTCCAAATGTCATCTATGAGTATATCCCTGCTACTTCTTCTCGTCCCATTGTCTCTGATCTTCGGGATCATCTCAGGCAGAAACGGAATATCACCCCCAGTTCTCCCAAACAATCACAAATTTATCATTGCAATCATCCTCACGAAGTGGTTATCAAATGTTGTTGCCAAACAACCAAACGTTCTGTCTTCGAGCGTCTGACTTTCCCTTCTGTTGATCAAAAGAGTGATGATGAAGAAGAGGTAATGTTGACTTCCAGAGACTCTGGGGGTAGAAAATGCAAGCACGGAAAGACCCGGAGACCTAGCCAGCACTATCTTGACCGACTTAGAGAATCAGATGATGGTGTTTACCAGCATACTCGATCTCGAAGCCGAGAAACAATCGGTCAAAGGAATCTTCCTTACAGTGATCGGTCTACTTCTCATGATGGGGGTAATTCGGACTTTGCTGTCGACAGTGATGGCTCTGAACAAACTGTGTCATCTGTCATGGCACGAGAAGTGACAGCATACGTCACTGAAGAACAAGATGCTTCTGGTTTCAACAATCAGAATCAAAGAATTGTTGCACTAGAAGAACAATTGAAGACTATGGTTGACATGATGGCTAAAATGCATGATGTTATTATGGTTCAACACACTCCACCGGTCATAACTCCTGAACCATTGGTTTCTTCTACTCCTCAGAATCCTTGTCTGGGGGTACCACCTCCTCCAGTCACCACAGTACCAGTTCAGGTTACTCTTAGCCAAACTGGTGCTGGGGGTGATACTTACCATGCGGTTCCTCCTCCGGCTATTACTAATCAATCTAGCAATCTTCAATCTTCAGGGACTGCTAATGATGCTGTTGAACAATTGCGGAATCAATTTGAAGCCTATACACAAAGGGAAGGCTTACAACGGTTGGGCATTAAACAACCCTATCCCGCCGAATGGAAGAAAATACAGTTTCCGCCAAAATACAAATTTCCCACCATTATGCAGTTCGATGGTACTTCATCTCCCAATCAGTATATTAATCATTTTGAATTGATGACTGATCCTCTTCAGCCTAATGATGCCCTTCTTACTCGGGTATTCGTCAGTTGCTTAACTGGCGCTGCTTATGACTGGTACCGAAGTCTACCAGACGGATGTATCACTTCTTTTGCTGGTTTCAAACAGATGTTCCTTGAACGATTTTATGAAGGCGTCAATGACATGACTATGTCAGCCCTCATTAAAATTAAACAAAGAAATAATGAGCCTGCTGAGCAATTTATCGAGAGGTTCCGTCGCGAAGCTCTCAAAATGCCAATGGGAACCCCATCTGCTGTTACAATTGATACTTGCAAGAATAATCTCTTGCCAATTATCAGTATGTGGACAGGGGCAACTCAATTCCAAGACTGGCCTTCTTTCATTATCAATGCTAAGGCAGCAGAACTCAGCGCTGAAAAATTCAAGACATTGGGGGTTCACATGAATCCTGACCAAGGCGATCATAGCTCAAACTCTAACAACAATCGCCAGAATAATAATAGAAAAGGCAAAGATACATCTGCTCCTAAAGAAACTTTGGCCATTGACTTGAGAAGCAAAGAAGCACTGGCTGTCAATGTTGCTCAATCTGCACCTATTCCATCACAACAACCTCAAAGAGCACCACGTCTTAAAGAAGAATACTCTTTCGATGAAGATGACATCATGGGTATCTTTGAATGTCTTACAAAAAGCAACAAACTGCAATTACCCGACCCTAAAAGGCCGAAAGAGGTTGGTAAGACTGATCATCCTAAGTATTGTGTTTACCACAGATTTATCGGACATCCTACTCGAGCATGTTATGTGCTTAAAGGAAAAATACAAGAGGTGATCAAATCCGGAGCAGTAACCCTCGAACAGGACGAAAAGACGGTAACGGCTAATGTCGTCTCTGTTCAGTTCGGCGAATTTCCACCAATGCAGATAGAAGATGGTGTAGTTCCCATTCCTCGAACCACTCTCGAGCTTGTAAACCTTCCACCTTTTCGAAATGAAGGACTAGTCCCTTTATCTACTTCTAAAGGGGAAATCATGTGGATTCATCCAGATCTGGTCTCAGATTTTGAATCCTCCGCCTCTTCTTCATCTAAACAAAAGAAAAATTCCAAAGGCAAGTTTAAAAGTTGTAATATGGTTTCTCTTGAACCATTAAATGAAGAAGAGATCTTATTGGGTACCAGGTCTGGTAAACCCTATTTACGGGAATACCCAGAGAATCAGGAAACTCCAGCTTCATCTTCCACTCCTGACACGCCTCCTGAAACTCAACCCTCTTCATCTTCAACTAATCCAACTCCTCCTCCTGTTAAACCAGCAGTTACTGATAAAGGGAAACAACCGGTTCGTTTCGATAAAGCTCTCAAAAAGTCCACTTCTCTCGGACTCGAGAAGCCGTATAACTTTGACATACTGGCTCAACTGGCCAATACTCCTGCCAGATTGTCAATATTCGAGCTCTTGCGCCTCTCTAAGGAAACTCGAGAGACGTTAAGTGAAGCTTTGTTGCAGGCAGAAAATTGTCTTGAAATTCTGAAGAAGCCGGAGAAAGAGCCTCTCTCTTGTCTCCATTGTCATAGCGTGTTGGAATTAATTCCAAATATTACCTTTACGCAAGATGACATGCTCCTGGAAGATAATCGACATGATCGCCCTTTGTATTTCACAGGGTACGTTGATACCATGAAGGTCGATCGTATCCTGATAGATCCAGGCTCTGCACTCAGCATTATGCCTAAAACAATGTTGGATGCTTTGAAAATTCCCGTACGCAGTCTTACTGGCACAATCACTACTATTCTGGGGTTCAATCAAGGAAGAAGTGAACCTCTGGACAAGATTCGCCTAAAATTCCAAATAGGCAATCTTCGTACAAAGGTTACCTTTTACATCATTGATAACCATGGTTGTTCCTATAATGCTCTTCTGGGAAGACCATTCCTTCATGAGCATAATATTGTGCCATCAACTCTTCATCAATGTTTCAAGTATGTTGATGACAAAGGAGAAGTCCAAAAAGAAGTTGCTGATCTCTATCCTTTCAAGGGCATCGAAGCATACTGCAACGATGCTCGCATGTACAAAGACGAGTTCATGAAAGTTGTCTTGGCTTTAGACATTGAAGAAGAGCAGGGAACTGAATCTCAAGACACTCTTGTAATTCCTGTTAAAGGGCGCGTCTCTCAACCCTCTTCTTTTGAACCAATAACCATCTATCTTCCTCCTAGCAAAAAGGAACAAGAACCAAAGTCACAGGATACTCTTGTGATTCCTGTCAAAGGACGCGTCTCTAAGCCTTCACATGCTGAACCACTGGTCATTCGACTTCCTGCCAAGAAGACAATTTCTATGACTGACCAAGGAAAAAGGGAGCTCACCTCTTCTGAGCCACTTGTTATCGACCTTCGTCGTAACAAGCCTTCTCTTCGTCCTCGTTCTTCTTCTTCCTCTCTTGTTATCAATTTGACTAAGCCTGCTAAGGCTAAAGGTCCTACTGTAAACACTGTTGTAAATATCAATAAAGATGCATCTCCTTTACAGTATACTGATGTGTTATATCATGCTGAGTGTTACTTAAATATGTTAGATAGGTTGAAGCCACTCACAATTGAAGTTGTACAATCTTACCAAACAGATGTATCATTGGAATCAACGGATAGTTCATACTTTATAGTTCCTGCTCGAAAAGCTGACGAAAGTCCAATAATCTTTATTAGAGGACCAGAACAAAAGTTTTCTTATACTGAAGACTGCAAAAACGATGACACGGGACATTTACAACTCCGTCGTTACAGCACTCAGTCTAAAGAGATCATTCGTAAAATGGGATATGATTTCAAGAGTGGACTCAACTATGGAAGAGGGAGACGAACCCCTATTCATGTTACTAGCAAGAAGAATAAACTCGGCCTTGGTTATGTATTTACATTTCCTGCTATGGCTACAGCTCCTAAGATAATTGAATCCGATGACGATGAACGCACTGTTTCTTCTGATACAGTTTCATGGGATTCTGACACTAGCATTGGTCACGTACATCGTATTGCCATATCCTCCAACATGGTCTCAGTTGAATTTCCAGATATCAACAACGATGCTACTGATGATGACTTCGAAGAAAGCCCTGAAACTGATCCTTGGGTACAAAAGATGGACAATCAGTGGAAGCTCCGGTTTGAAAAATGAGAACCACCTACTGAAGATCAGCTAATCCAGATTGATGTAGGAGAAAACGGTATATCCCGTCCTATATTCATTAGTAAGAATCTCCCCGAAGATGATAAGCAGGAGTTGATTCTTCTCATTCGCGAATATATTGATGTCTTTGCTTGGAGCTACGAAGACATGCCAGGTTTAGATCCCAAAATTGCTACGCACAAGCTGAATATATTACCTAATGCGAAACCTGTTAAACAACAACAACGGCGCTTCAAACCTGAAATGATGGATGCAATTGATGAAGAAGTTCGAAAGCTCATCGCTTGTGGCTTTATTCGTGAAGAGCAACATCCAGACTGGGTTGCTAATGTTGTTCCAGTTTTGAAGAAGACTGGGAAAATCAGAGTCTGCATTGATTTTCGGGATCTAAACGACGCTTGTCCAAAGGATGAGTTTCCCCTTCCAATCACTGATGTCATGATTGACAATACCTGTGGGTTCGAGAGGTTATCTTTTATGGATGGATTCTCTGGATATAATCAAATCAAGATGAATCCTGACGATGAAAAGCATACTTCTTTTCGTACTCCTCGAGGAGTTTATTGCTACACTGTGATGCCATTTGGTCTCAAGAACGCCGGTGCAACTTATCAACGAGCCATGAGCACTATCTTTCGAGATCATTTGAGAAAGACTGTTGAATGCTATGTTGATGATATTGCTGTCAAAAGTCGTCTGAAGGAAGATCACATTCAAGACCTGAGAACTATCTTCAATCTCATGCGCCAACATCAACTCAAAATGAATCCCACCAAGTCATTCTTGGGTGTCTCTAGTGGTAAATTTCTCGGCTTCGTTATTACCTCTAAAGGTATACACGTAGATCCTGAGAAGATCAAAGCCATTCACGAGATGCGTCCTCCACGCAACCTAAAAGAGCTACGAGGATTTCAAGGTCGACTTGCGTACATCAGGAGATTCATTTCAAATTTATCTGGACGATGCAGACCGTTTACACAACTTATGAAGAAAGGTGTATCTTTCGTTTGGACCGAAGAATGTCAACAAGCATTTGATGACATAAAACAATATCTTATGAGCCCACCAGTCTTGGTGCCACCAATCTCCGGCATACCTTTCTTAATGTATGTCAGAGCAATGGATCACTCATTGGGTGCTTTACTTGCCCAAAAGAACAAAGAAGGACATGAACAGGCTATCTACTATCTCAGTCGTACTATGATCGGTGCCGAACATCGATATAGCATGGTTGAGAAAGAATGTTTAGCCTTAATGTTCGCTGTACAAAAGACAAGACATTATATAATTGGTCAAACAATCCATGTCATTTCCCAAATTAACCCTCTACGGGTACTCATGAAGAAGCCCAGTACTCTCAATTCAAGGCTGGCTACATGGGCTATCTTACTTGCCCAATACGACATGATTTACGTCCCTCAAAAGTCAGTTAAAGGACAAGCCCTTGCTGACTTCTTAGCTGCTCATCCTATTTCTGAGACTTCTAAACTCTACGACGAGATTCCTGATGAGACGCTTGAAACAAATCTGATCTCGGAAGAATTTCCCACATGGCGTCTATTCTTTGACGGAGCTTCCAGAATTGGACCAAATGGGATTATTATAGCAGGAGTAGGGATTGTGCTCGTTTCGCCAGAAGGACTAACTATTCAACGGGCTTATTCTTTGGATGAACCTTGTTCCAACAATGTTGCAGAGTATAATGCTTTGCTTATCGGCCTTCAACTGGCTAAACAATTAGACATCCAATATCTTGAAGTATACGGTGACTCTAAACTGGTTGTTAACCAGGTTAGAGGAATATATGAAGTTCGTCATCAAGATTTGATTCCGTATCATGAAGCAGCCATTGCTATGGCCATTTCCTTCAAAGCTTTCTATATTGAATACGTTCGTCGGGCTTACAATACCGAAGCAGATGCTCTAGCAAACCTTGCAGCAGTCTTGGCGATTCCTGTCCAAAGACAGCAATTGGTTGTTATTTCCAACAGAGAGTTATTTTGTATTGAAAATAATCACAATATTGAGTTTAGTAATTCTGCTGAGGTCAATATCATCAATGAAGATTGGAGAACTCCTTTCATTGATTTTGCAGTTTATGGAATATTGCCTGAGGATCCCAAAGAGGCCACCAGCATTCGAAGACGATCTCTCCGTTTCTATTATAATCATACAACAAAAACTCTCTACCGACGAACTTATGATGGTCTACTATTACGTTGTCTTGCTGGTAATGAAGCAAAACAAATACTACGTGAAGCTCATGATGGTGTTTGTGGAGCGCATCAACCTGGTCCTAAATTGCAAGATCGTATTCGTCGTATGGGCTATTACTGGCCTTCTATGGTATCCGATGCTATTGAATACGCAAAGAAATGCAGAGCATGTCAGATTCATGCAGATTTCATTCATCAACCATCAGAATTTCTATATCCTACGGCTGCTTCTTGGCCTTTTGAAGCTTGGGGCATGGATATCATAGGCCCAATCAACCCTCATTTTTCTAAAGGGCATCGGTTTATCCTGGCCATCACAGACTACTTCTCTAAGTGGGCTGAGGCTATACCTCTGGCTGAAGTCAAAACCAGCAGTGTCATCAACTTCATCAAACACCATGTGATATACAGGTTTGGTGTACCGCAGCGAATCATTCATGACAATGGACCTCAGTTCATTAGTCAAAAGTTCACCCGGTTCTGTGATGATCATCGCATCGACAATGTTGCTTCGACAGCCTATAACCCTGCAGCAAATGGTTTAGCTGAAGCTTTCAACAAAACCATCATTAAACTCCTTAAGAAGTTTGTATCCACAAATAAACGGAATTGGAGTGAGAAGCTTGGCGAATGTTTATGGGCTTATCGCACTACAGTTCGCAATCCTACCGGTTGTACACCTTTCTCCTTGGTGTATGGTTGTGAAGCAGTTCTGCCACTGGAAATTCAAATCCCGTCTCTGCGGATAGCCATTGCCAATGAACTTACAACGGAGAACAACGATCTACTTCGATTGCAAGAATTGGAGGCACTTGATGAAAAGAGGCTTTTGGCTCAACAGCACATTGAGTTATACCAGGCCCGTATCTCAAAAGCCTTTAATCGCAAAGTTAAAGTACGAACATTTCAAAAAGGTGACTTGGTCCTTACAGTCAGACGTCCTATGACTATGACTCACATGAGTAAGGGCAAGTTCGATGCCAAGTGGGAAGGTCCTTTTGTTGTAAACAAAGTGTTTTCCAATGGTGCCTACCAGTTAGCAGAGATGGATGGCAGAATAGCTATGATGCCTATCAATGACAAATTTCTTAAGAAATACTATGTATAAATGTGTAAAGATTTCTTGACAGACAATGTAAATAAAATTTCTTTTTATTTTCAAAGAAGATATTACATTACATTAAGGGAGATCACTATCATCCCTATCAAACTTAGGACGAGGGTCAAGCCCCTCCTTCTCACTAACAAAATCAGCAAAGGAGTCGAAGACATCTTTGCCTGAACTCAGCAAGAATTTGTGGAAAGCTATCCTCTTTGCCTCTTCTTCCGCCGTCTTCCCCGGCTCTACCAGAAGGTCGAGAATATCCTGTGAAGGCTTTGGTGCAGAGGAGCCTTCACCCATCTCCTTTTGATCCGATAAGACTGAGTCGACGAGAGGCTTGGGTGCAGACGACCCTTCGTCCTTCTCCGTTCCAGCAGAAAGTTTCCCGGTGACGCTCTCGGCTTTCGGCACGACTTCAGTCTCCTTAGACATGTTGTTGGAAGACGTTTTTCCTGTTGAAGGCAGTGATAAAATTCTTCATGAGTCCTGTACTATTTATACTAGTCTACTGACTCTTCGTGAATCGAGGTGACTGTTCACCCCCCTTTGATGAATCTAAAGGTTCATTCATTAAAATCCCCAGCAGGATTTTGTGGGCTATTTATAGTTTTCGAACCGTCACAACGAAACGTGCCTAAATATCCACCACAACGGATTGCGCCTATTCAGCCTGAAGATCCGTTCTCGCCTTAAACTGCACAACTTCTTCAAATAACAAGCGCGGTTTGACTTGGTCATATGCAAAATTATTCAAAGTATTTCGAACTTTTGAAAATTCAAAATTCGAAAACTTTGAAGGGGGTCTTGTAGGTCCCAAAAATCAAAACGCGCCTAGGTTTGATTCAACAGATTGATCAGAACGCGCCTACACACAGATGGCGCCTACTTCACCAACAAAAATCAAAATGCGCCTATTTCTGCATCACAGAGGCGCACTTCACAAACCGCGCTTAACTGACGTGGAGTCATCATTACCCGACAAACACGAAGATCGAGACGGCACTATCATTCCTCTGATGGCGCGGCGCTCGAAGAAGATATGACAGCTGTCCAGGCGCTGTTTGATCAAACTGCGCCTACTTCCATCTGAACTCAGCAGATAGCGCCTACTTCTATCCGAACTTAAGCGCACTTTTCAGATTGCGCCTACGTCTCAGTGAAGAAGGTGCAGTTCAATACAACATCAATTTAGAGCTTGCCACGTGTCCCTGAAACAGGCGCACTTTGACTAAATCAACGCCTAACTACCACTCTACATGTCCAACACGTGTCCTACTAACTGTACACGACCAAGCGCATTTTAATCAAATAATGCCACGTGTCTAGAGCAGTTGGTGCACGTTCGTGATAATGGAGTGAAAACAGGCGCAGTTTGTCATATGTGCTCAAAACAGGCGCACTTCAACCAGGCGCTCTCCAGAATAACTGTCCAAAACAGTTATTTCAGAATTCTATAAATAGAGTTTCGTTTCCATTCAACACATCACGGAGAAGATCAAGAGAGATCAGAGTTTTTGTCCAAGTGCTGCTGCGTTCTTCAGAGATTCAAGTCTTCAAAGTTCACATCGTCCAAGGGATAAAGCGATCGTCATCCAGATCGGATTCCTATAGTTGTACTTTCCCAGAATTCTTGTAATATTCTTTACAAAGTTTGTGAAATAAAGATTATACTTTTGTTTTTGCAAACAGCAGGGAAGTGCAAAAAAGCCCATACGTCAGGTATTGTTCTCCCCACCCAATGTACCTGTCAAGTCGCATCCACGACCATGTACCTCTACTAACTGCTAAGTCTTCTAACACGCCTCTATTAGCAGTTAGCCCTAACGCATGCACATGGAGGATCAGCCCACGCGCAAGAACCTCTACATGCTACTCATCTCACACATCCTCGTGGTACGACTGTGTCAAGGTATATACAATACACTACAACGGTAGCCTCTTAACTCTAAGTCCATATGCAATCAAATGATAATAACAAAGTATATCTAATATCACTGTGCAGACAATAAATCAAGAACTACAAGAACTGGAAATAATGAACAGTGATATGTAATAAAATGCAACTGAATATAAACAGTATAATGGCAAGGTATCTTGCCTGCGGGTGGTGCGAGAAGCAGCAAAATCCAACAATCAGAATCGTCAACACGAAAGTCAAAATCCACAAGAAGCTCCCGATGCTGAAACAAACATCACAAACGAGTTTGGAATAAAAGATATACCTAGGAAACGCCTGTCCAAAAGTTAAATTCTGGAACAGGGGCAAAATCATAATTTCGGGTCAAAACGATGTCCGCCGTTGGATCCGCTTTGCACCGAAATGCGCGCCAGAACCTACGGTCTCTAAAGTCGTCAAACTACATGTCTACAAATTTGTTTTGATGAGACGAACCCGACGGTATGTCCAATTTTGGATTCCGGTGGGCTGTGCACAAAATCGCCCGTTGAGTGGGATTGTGGGCCCGCCAAAATAGCGTCCCGATCAACGGTCTCAGAATCGGACCAAACTTGGCTCACAGCACCAGAAAAATATTTCGAGTCCATTGGCGCAAGTTTCATTGCGATATGATGAGTGTGCACAAAGTTGTGAATTAATTTGCAAAGGGTCGATACGGGGTATCCCGACGGATACGCACTGATTTCGTCGCGCACATGCAACGAAATCGGGTTCCGTCAGTTTCCACACATCGACAACATCCATACGCATCTTTCGATGCGTATAGTGCACGACCACGTCGCCCGGGTTGTCGGGATGGACACCGTATCAGGGTGTTTCTCTACTTTTTGAAAACAGAATTTACAGTTTTTCGGAAAACTTTAACAACGTGTAACTTTCTACATACTAGATGAAAAGTGAATCCAAAAGGTTCGTTACAATCTCGGTTAGGTTGTCTTTGACAAACTTTAATTATTTTTTACGAAAGTTTAATGGACAGCGAGAAAAGTGGCCGACAAGTTGGTGTTTCAAAACAGTTTTTAATATTCAGAAAAGTGGGTTTTTCTCCAACTTTGTCTCAATTTTTCGAGCAAGATGGATGGCCATCTCAAAATCCACCTTGGGGATCTTGAAGAGGGTCAAGTCTACTTTCCAGAACATTTTACGGATCGAAAATCGGAGTTACGAGCAGAAAGTTACGTCATCGGGAAGTAGGGTACCTTGAGTGGAAAAACTGCTCCGTGGATGACGCGGGGCTGACTTCCGATGCTCCGTTCGTCGTGCACACAACTCCGTTGCTGGTGAAACGAACTTTTAGGAGAAGAGGGTATGTTCAGCCCCAACTTTCGTTTTGGAAGATTATGATTTTGAGGCTTGTGGAAAATGTTATATATATAACAAGTTCGTTGAAAAACCTAATACTACAACTATTAGTAATGAACAATTAGGCCTTGCCTACGGGTTGGGAGCGGAATATACGTGCTGTAGAAGCATCAAAAGGGAAGGGGGGCCGCCCACTTATGTGGGTGGGTGTACTTTTATTTATTTATTTATTTATTTATTTATTTATTTATTTATTTATCTTTTTCTTTTTCTTTTCTTATTCCTTTCTTAAACTTTAATATATATATCTTTATATATATATATATATATATATATATATATATATATATATATATATATAAATATATATGTACATATCCATAAATACACCAAAAAATCTATTTAAATTCCAAATACCAATTAAAAGTCAACTATCCAATTATTTAATATATTTGAGCATATCTACATATATATATAAATTCAATCCTTAATAAATCAACTAAAAAATAATAATAATATTTAAATAGGTAAACATGTTTATTAAATCTCCACCAATTTGAAATAAAGTTTAATATTATCTAACTATATATATGATGCATCTAAAATATATTTTTACATATATACACAAATTTAAATTGCCATAAAAGGCAACAATAATAATATCACATTAATATCAAATAATATCAACAATAATAAAATGTCTATGTAATTTTCACAAAATAAATTTAGTAATAATAAAATAATAAAAATTGTTCCAACGTGTGAACTTTACCACACACCCTCATCCGGATCCAGGAACATGTACAATATTGTAAAATATTATTTAATAATAAAATACCATTAATTGTACAAATATTTAAATAATTAGAAATTGTACATAAAATTCTAAAATAGTTTAGAAAATATTTGTAAGTACATAAAATATGTCTACATGGCCACATTTGGTCACACTACCTGCTTACATGGGCTAAAATTGGTTCGGGCCCAATTCGGACTGGTTTGGACAACCCGGATCATCTAAAAATCAATATATAAAGTAATATCTAATTAAAATAATTTTAAATGCGTTATTTCACAACTCGGCCTGGTTTTCCTAGTTCGGACTAAACTATGGCTAGGCCTCCCACGACATGGTTAATATGCTGGTCAAAGCACACTGCTACACCTTTCGTGCCAAAATTCATGGTCGCCTTGTGTTCCAAACTTCAACAATGGCTAAGGTCATTTCTAATAATAAAAAAAATCATAAATTGCATAAATTAATTTGAAGTCTATTAAAATAATAAAAATAAATTTAAAAAACATGGGGTTTTACAATCAAATACCTAATTCTCAATCTGAACAAGTCATAGAACCTAGAAGGAGTAAAAGAGAAAGGATTGAAAAGAATTTAGGAGAAGGATTCTTCACATTTTTGATAGAGGGTGATCCCTCAACTTATGAAGAAGTCATATCCTCTCCTGATGTCCCTTTCTGGAAAGAAGCTATTAACAATGAGTACAACTCCATTATGGAGAACAATACTTGGTTTTTAGCAGACCTTCCTTTAGGTAGTAAATCCATAGGTTGTAAGTGGATCTTCAAGAAAAAACTTAGAGTCGATGGTACCATAGAGAAATATAAGTCTAGATTAGTAGCCAAAGGATTTACCCAGAAAAAAGGACTAGATTATTTTGATACCTACTCTCCTGTAGCTAGGATCACTTCTATCAGAACCCTCCTAGCCCTAGCTTCCATTCATGAATTGTCGATCCATCAAATGGATGTAAAGACAGCATTTCTAAATGGAGATTTAGAGAAAGATATATATATGGAGCAACCTGAAAGTTTTTATTGCTTAAGGCCAAGAAAACAAGGTTTGTAGATTAGTAAAATCTCTTTATGGTCTAAAGCAAGCTCCCAAGCAATGACACAACAAATTTGACAAAGTCATTATAGAATTTGGTTTTGTGCCAATGAATATGACAAATGTTTATATTCTAAAAATACAAATGAAAGTTGTATTATTTTATGCTTGTATGTTGATGATATTCTTATTCTAGGATCTTCACTGGAACTGATAAATAACACTAAGAATTATTTATCTAACCAGTTTGATATGAAAGACCTAGGTGAGGCAAATCTGATCCTAGGAATGCAAGTGTCCAAAAAAAAAGAGGGCTATACTCTATCCTTAGCACATTTAATTGAGAAAATGATAAGAAAGTTTGAGTATTTTGACAAGAAACATACCCTTACCCTTTATGACAATAATGTTGTTCTCAAGTAGAATGAAAAATCACCTATAGAACAACATAGATATTCATAAATGATTTGGTCCCTTATGTACATAACAAATAGGACTAGACCTGATATTGCATTTGCTATTGGGAGACTAAGTAGATATACTAGTAACCCAAATCAGACACACTGGATTGTATTAGACAGAGTATTTAGATATCTTAAGGGTACTCTAGATTATAAACTTCATTATTCTAGACACCCTGATATCATAGAAGGTTACTCAGATGCTAATTGGGTAACTGATTCACATGATGTGAAATCCACAACTGGATATACTTTTGCCCTAGCAGGAGCTGCGATCTCCTGAGGATCATGTAAACAGACTATCATTGCCAGAAGTACTATGGACTCTGAAATAATAACTTTGGACACTACCTGTACATAAGTCGAATGGCTTAGAAATCTTATTGTCCATATATATGATATACATATTTCTGTATCTTTTTTTTTAATTATGCTAAAGAACTCCTAAAAGCATGATCTTGTGAATTCTAAGATGAACAGGTACCTGCAGCTGCGTTTCAAGAAATTAAAAGAGCCTAAATGACAAAAATGTTGTTCTTGACTATAAAAGTCATAAAAGAACTTACAGATCTCTTGACGAAGAGTTTGTCTAGGACATTGATCCTAGAATCATCGAGGGGGCTGGGGTTAAGCCCATATTATAGTCACCAGCAGTGGCAACCCAACCGAGTCTGACTGGAGATCCCAAGAAGCCGGTTCAATGGATAGAAACAAGCTGGACTAGGTGACTATTATGGAACACTGACCCTGAGATTAAGTTCTATTTAAAATAAAAGCCCAGGAGGCTGTACATGTGTACATTGATATCCCATCCCTATGGTGACAGTGTTCCTTTTGTGATAAGGATAGGGTGAGTTTTAAAACTCTTAATAAGTCCAAGCATGATATGCAAGGTTGATTCCTATCACCAATCCTTGAGGACTTACCTATATGAGAGGTCGTAATGGCCGCGACTATAGGACAGGGCGATCCTAGACAACTCTCATGAATGTGTAAAAGTGCGCATGGCCAATCAAACGCGCCACCCGATAGACCCAAGTACCTCTAGCGTACTATGTGTGCTAATTTCTGAGTCTGGTTCAAGAAGACTGATTCAAGGCGTAGTCCATCAAGTTCTTCTTCAGACAAAGACAATAGTCACTACGTGAGATTCAAGGCTGTAGTCCATCTCATTTATGCATAGTATTTAACTGCCCAGAAATCTTTCTCACCTTTAACCTTCCTCTTTCGTTTCTTTCCTCTATCATTTCGGAACTTTGTTTTTTTTTTTTTTTTTTTTTGGGGGGGGGGGGGGGGGGGGGGGGGGTTGTTGTAGCTATTGCTACTATTTACAAAAACAAATTTTCTCATCATTTATTTTCAACCGTTACAATTTATTTATTCTATAACTTTTAAATGTTTGAATTATGTCCAGATTCAATGTATCACATTTTTATCATGTGCTACAATTTTTGTAACGTTAAAATTTAATAGGCTATTTTAATATCCTCATTATTCCATCCTTTGGCAATAGCCTATATATTGAGGTTTCCTCCTCCTCTCTTGGACATGAAAAAAAAGATCATTGCGAAAGCTCTCTCTCTCTCAAATTCTCTTCCCTCTTGAAATATTGTTCTTCATTTGTTGCTCTGGGCGGAACTAAGTCAGGGTTATTCTCTCGACGTCGTGTGTGGCAACAAGATTCCGGTGGAGCGGGATTTTACCACTAGGGGCGTTCGGATTCAGTCTGCACATAGACCCGAACTAACTCTTAGGGCAGTGCTTCGTGCGCGACTTCCCCGGAGGCTGGTAACTTAATTTAATTTATTTTCTTGCAGATTTTAATCCAAAAATTTTGAAGAAAATTTCCAACAATTTTGCACTGCATGACTCGGGCCATTGGGTCCTGGTTAGAAGCAAGGTTATGATCCATGTTAGCACCAGACCCAACCGAATTCCAAAACTGGATTTATGATGACGGTTAGAATATGGGTCCACAAGTATGGTTGCATAACTTTATAGCAAGTATATAAATTACAAATTTTTGGGTAGCTGGTAGGAAAATACTTGTAATATATTCTTCAATTTTTTTTTAAGTTTGGAGTGGTTATCAAACATGACACGAGATGAACTTCTCTAAGTAACTAAAATAAAAGTTAATATAACAAGAAAAAATTATCCTATTTTTTTACTTATTCAATTATATTATTTGAACTAACTTTTATAGGCGCGTACAATTAGTATGTTACTAATATTTCTTTAATGTTCATTTTTTGAATGTTCTTAGGTTCTTCTTGCTTGAGGGATTTGAGCCGGCTCGACAGCTGGAGCCGGCGTTGGAGGCGGACAGAGCACTTTCCTCTCGACGTGGTTGGCCAATGTGCCCAAAACCGTAACAACAATAACATTTATTTCTATGATATTTTTGATTACCTCCAATATTTCATAAATTTGAGTATGTTTAACTCTTGGTTGAAAAAAATTATGTATAAATATTATTTTATAAAATTTAGTATATTTAACTCCTTTTGAAAAAGAAGAAGTATATATAATACACTAGAAAATAAAAAAAGAAAAGGTTAAATACACTAATACAATAAAGTTCTCTATCTTAAATATATGGAGAGGGAAAAGTTACAATTAAGTTTACTAACCCAATCTTTATAATTTTAGGTGATACTTCTTTTTACAATAATATAAGTAAATGCAAATGTTGTTATTAAAGTCACTTGAAATGTATGCCTAACATAATCATCAAAGTCATGGTATTTTTGAGGAGTGGATCACGACAATGTTTTATTATTATTTTTTGCATATAGAAACATAATATAGAAAATGAATTTTCATTCGGTTTTGAGCGAAGACCAGTGCATGTCCATGAAACGCAGCCCTCAACCATTACATACATATAGGCCATTGCAGAAAACAATGATCAGAAAATAGGGGTGCAACTCGGGCGGGCTAAACCCGAGCCCGATCGGGTAAACCCGCAATGGGTTGGGTTAGGGTTGATGATACTTGGAGTCGGGCTTGGGTTCGGGTTAAAATATTGAACCCAATCAAAAATCGGATCGGACTCGGGTTCATGTGTCGGGCAACCCGAAGAACCCGAAACCCGACATACATATAAATTATATATATATTTATGTATAGATTGCTTCATACTTTCTAAGTAAAAAATTTAAATCCTAAATTTATCAACCCAAACTCGTCAAGTCCTTCGAAATCTCATGTTAGTTTGTATTTTATAATTATTGGTGCTTAATTGCTATTTGATTATGTGTGTTATATTAATCTTATATAAAAAAAATTAAATATCATATTAGATCCCGATAAACTCATTGGACCCGACCCGACCCGAGCTTCCTCCGGGCTCGGTCTTGGACTTCATATGTTGAACCCGGGTCGGGTTGGGCTTGGGCTTGGGCTTGGGCTTGGGCTAGGGTTATGATTCATCGGGTTGGGCTCAAGTTGAACTCAAGTCCGACCCAACCCGCCTGAGTAAGATCAACAATACATTACTTTAATTCCTTTAAATTTAGTATATTTAACTCCTTTTGAAAAGAAAAAAAAGTATATATAATACACTAGAAAAAAAAGGTTAAATATACTAAATTACATTAAATACCCCCCTCTAAAGTTAATCTTAACCCATCCATTATGACATAAAAACTTAAATGCACACATTTTTTTTCCAGCACACATATAGTTTATCATGGATGGAACCATTTCTTCAACATTTAATGCATGGTTTACCGTATCACTAATCAAAATCATATAAATTATCCATGACTTACAAGATCCATCGGGTCACTTTCAAACTATGTCAAATTACTTAATTGCAATCGAAAAAATTATTCATTGAAAGGAATCCTCATAGACACATCCAACAAGAACTAAACCTCTGAAGTAAGGTCAATTTGAAGACAATCCAAAAATTATACAGTAACTAAAATAAAAGTGAATAAAAATTATCCTTTTTGAACTTAAGATTGCCTCTAATTGTAAAAACAAATTGGATAATTGAAGTTACTTAAATTGTGCCCAGACGTTATTTGTTTAAGCGAGCACTTTATTCTGTAAAAGCATCTGATTAAATAAATATTTCCATCTCACACCCACATGAAACAATGGGACCCACTGACGTGGGGCCCGTTAGTCGAGAAGGTCAAGGACGTGGGAAAGTATTGGTTGAGCATAACTGCACTGGTCCGATGAGGGACTTGGGAACCCCACGCGCGGAATCTGGAAAGCTGCATGTGCTACGGCTATTCTTCATATCGGCCGATATATCATCAAATGCCAGCACATGCATGCATGGGATTTTGAGATTAGGCTTATTAGTTTTAGGATCTCTTAAATATTAAAAATTCATGTTTATATTTTTATATTGTCTATAAAAGAATATAGAACTCGTCCAGAAGCTTGATTTAGACTGATAGTCTAAAATAGAGATCTAAACAAATCAAATATTATATTAGACCACAATATGAAAAAACTAAATGTAAAATTTGAATATTATACGAGTTCATAGAACTAAATAATCCTTGAAATTACTTATCTTTCTTCTCCTTTTTCTTTTTCTATTTATAACGCGCAGACAACTACACGTATTTATGGTTGGAAAGCTCGAACCATATCGATGTTTGCGCTACTTTTCCACGTGAGCTACAAGTGTTAGGCAGACAATATTTCGTTGTCAAAAGTTATTTTGCACTGCATGACTTGGGCCATTGGGTCCTGGTTAGAAGCAAGGTTATGATCCATGTTAGCACCAGACCCAAGCGAATTTCAAAACTGGATTTATGATGACGGTTAGAATATGGATCCACAAGTATGGTTGCATAACTTTATAGCAGATTTTTAGGTAGCTGAGATGAACTTCTCTAACTAAAATAAAAGTAAGTATAACAAGAAAAAAATTATCCTATTTTTAACTTATTAAATTATACTATTTGTCTCCCCAAAAAATTTCAACTAACTTTTTTTTAGACGCGTACAACGTGTTTGTTAATAATATTTCTTGAATGTTCATTTTTTGGAATGTTATTAGGTTATTCTTGCTTGAGGGATTGGAGCCGCCTCGACCGCTGTAGCCGCTGGAGGCAGACAGAGCACTTTCGCTGGAGGCAAACAGAGCACTTTCCTCTCGACGTTGTTGTCCAATGTGCCCAAAACCGTAACAACAATAACATTCATTTTTATGATATTTTTGGTTACCTCCAATATTTTATAAATTTGAGTATGTTTAACTCTTGGTTGAAAACAATTATGTATAAATATTATTTTATAAAATTTAGTATATTTAACTCCTTTTGAAAAGAAAAAAAAGTATATATAATACACTAGAAAATAAAAAAGAAAAGGTTAAATACACTAATACAATAAAGTTCTCTATCTTAAATATAGGAGAGGGAAAAGTTACAATTAAGTTTACTAACCCAATCTTTATAATTTTAGGTGATACTTCTTTTTACATTAATATAAGTAAATGCAAATGTTGTTATTAAAGTCACTTGAAATGTATGCCGAACACCATCATCAAAGTCATGATATCTTTGAGGAGTGGATCACGACAATGTTTTATTATTATTTTGCATATAGAAACATAATATAGAAAATGAATTTTCATTCGGTTTTGAGCGAAGACCTGTACATGTCCATGACCATGAAACCCAGCCCTCAACCATTACATACATATAGGCCATCGCAGAAAACAAAGATTAGAAAAAGATCCCCAATACATTGCTTTAATTCCTCTACATGTCATTAAGCTCTTGCTAGCAATTGTCTAAATTATCAAGTTTGCATGTATGGTTTGAAAAAAAAAATTGGTATCAAAATCAGTTTCGGGCCCTTCAAGTATCTCGAAAACCTCAGTTCGAATTATCCAAAAAATTTGGTTCCGAAAGACAAAAATAATATTTGATACATTTAACACAATTTAACATATTGTATGTTATTTTTTGTAGTTTTAAATGGAATAATATTTCACTTCCAATAGTATTGATAGTTTTAAATGAAACAAAATTTCACTAGCTAGCAATAAATACTATTATTTATTTATTTCTCTACGACCATAATAAATAGTTTAGAAATAATACTAATATGGTTGGATGCTATGAAATTATAGATATAACAGAAGGTAAGAGTTACAACTATGGATGAGGAATCTTATCCACATATTAGTCAATATTGGTAGCGGTTCGCATCGGATCGAGAAATGCCAAAACCTTTACGTCGATACCACGAACCATGGTCTGCTATATTCAAGATACAGAAGTTATCAAGTATCTAATAGTCAACCAAAGTACACAATAAGAGTTTGGAAGTACAAACCAAGAATTCAACACTGCAGATCTATCACCAGCTTGATTCTCAAAGAATAAGAACCACATGGAAGGAGAACACACGCTGATGCTGCCACATCTGCAGTAGTGTACTCTACACTAGTTACTCCTCCATTTTTTGACAACAAGAATCCCATCTCTCTAAGTTCCTCTGAAGTGACCGAGTAACGATCACCGCATCTGCACTGATACGACAGCTCCTCCAAATCATTGTCAGCCTCCACTGACATCTCCTCCAGTCTGACTTTATCAGTCACAACATCCACATCAGGCGCAGAAGCTCACAATTCTCTGTCATAGTTTGATATGGATTTCGAATCGGAAAGAACCTCCCATGACTTCTGAACATCTAAAAATTTGTCTCCAAACTCGGACACTTTGAGGAGCTTATCTAGATGAGAATTGAGGATGGCAGCTTTGCAGCTAGCCTGAATCTCGCATAGCTCGCATCTTGATTCATGCAAGAACATCATAATGCATCTTTCTAACAAAGTTATCGCCTTTTAAAAAGCATGGAACGAGGCCTTGTACTATTGTCCTTTGTTATTCCCAAAGTGATCTAAGGATAGGAGAGATCTAAGGAAGACAAAAAGTTTTCGCAAGACAAAGTCTGCACTCATGCCAACACCGAGAGAGGGGTAGGGTTTTACAACGGTTAAAAACTGAATTCAAAAAAATGCAAAATACAACAACGTGAAAAGTGTTCTTCTCTTTACGTTCGTAGACGCTACAATGAGATAGAACAAAAACAACAAAAGAAAACACAAAGAAAAACTCCTTGCTAGGTAAACAGGTCACCGGTGCTCAAAGCAAGATTCGGCCTACTACTGATCGGTTCCCAGGAACAAGCAAATTCAAGTATGAACCTCTGGAATGCTCTTCGTCACTCTCGGATTGACTTTGAAACTCAAAAAGAGAAGAAAAACTGCTATGTGTGCATAGGCTTCTACTACTGCTGATTATGGAAGGAGGCGTATAGACCCTCTGGAGTGGGATTTGTGGCCCTCGGTTTCTCTTTCTTCCTCTACGCAACTCAGAAGAGTGCTGCTCTTTATATAGATTAGGCACATATGCGCGCATACGCACCGACCAACCAAACTCCACCAAATTCGGGTCTTAGCCGTCGACACAGCCGCCCACACAGCAGCGTTCGCACGCTGACAGCGCAGCCCATGCCGCCCACCGACATATCCACGTGTGGCACGCTGTCAGCGCTGAAAGCAACCACGCTTATGTGTCTACCGTTTAGACGCATAGTTGCCTAGACTCATAGCAGTGAGACGCATAGACGCCTAATGCATATGCTAACGTGCTAAGTGAAAAGTTCGTCATCAAAGCGTCACTTTGCGTCATTCGTCCGAATATGACGCCCTTCGTCCGAATCCGAGTCGGGACTTAGCTCCTATGGAACCCAAAGGAAACAAAACTTTGTTATTTGTGATTTATACTTAAATCTCTGGAAAAATGATGTGCCACCACACTCCATGTGTATACTCCAACACAAACATAGCTGTATATTAAAGTGTACACTTTGGTATTTTTTAAATGTGGGACTAAAAGTTTCCATAGCAAAGTAGAAAACACCAACATCCTTGATCTGCAAAGAGTAAGAATTAGTCACTATACAAAAAAAACAAGGTATGAATGAGTTGAGTAAATGACAATCTTCATGCTAAAGACGATTAACATACCAAAACTTTTATTCTAATTATTGAAGTATGACAAAAATATAATTGATTGTTCTAGTTCATTTCAACTGCTCAAAAACAATTTTTTACTTCCACCAAGATTGATTCCGTAAACTCACTACATTCATATTTTTAAAAAGTTACACAAATCAATTTTCAAAAGTTGTTAATACTTTTTTTATCCCTAATTTTCTTGTATGCTAAATTATAAACTGAAACTATCATGTGTGACATTATGCATCATCACACAACATGGTATCAGCACACCAACTATGGAGAACTTTCGGCTATCACATTGTTAGAACCCTCAAGATTCTTGAGGCGCCACAAACATACACCAATTACATTAAATACCCCCCTCTAAAGTTAATCTAAATCCATCCATTATGACATAAAAACTTAAATGCACACATTTTTTTTCCAGCACACATATAGTTTATCATGGATGGAACCATTTCTTCAACATTTAATGCATGGTTTACCATATCACTAATCAAAATCATATAAATTATGCATGGCTCACAAGATCCATCGAGTCACTTTCAAACTATGTCAAACTACTTAATTGCAATCGAAAAAAACTATTCATTGAAAGGAATCCTTATAGACACATCCAACAAGAACTAAACCTCTGACATAAGGTCAATTTGAAGACAATCCAAAAATTATACAGTAACTAAAATAAAAGTGAATAAAAATTATCCTTTTCGAACTTAAGATTGCCTCTAATTGTAAAAACAAATTGGATAATTGAAGTTACTTAAATTGTGCCCAGACGTTATTTGTTTAAGCGAGCACTTTATTCTATAAAAGCATCTGATTAAATAAATATTTCCATCTCACACCCACACGAACCAATGGGACCCACTGACGTGGGGCCCGTTAGTCGAGAAGGTCAAGTACGTGGGAAGTATTGGTTGAGCATAAGTGCACTGGTCCAATGAGGGACTTGGGGACCCACACGCGGAATCTGAAAAGCTGCCTGTGCTACGGAGTAGATTCGATACATGTTTCTAAACCGGTATCTATTCTTCATATCGGCCGGTATATCATCAAATACCAGCACATGCATGCATGGGATTTTGAGATTAGGCTTATTAGTTTTAGGATCTCTTAAATATTAAAAATTCATGTTTAGATTTTCATATTGTCTATAAAAGAATATAGAACTCGTCCCGAAGCTTGATTTAGACTGGTAGTCTAAAATAGATAACTAAATAAATCAAATATTATATTAGACCACAATATGAAAAAACAAAATGTAAAATTTGAATATTATACGAGTTCATAGAACTAAATAATCCTTGAAATTACTTATCTTGCTTCTACTTTTTCTTTTTCTTTTTCTATTTATAACGCGCAGACAACTACACGTATTTACGATTGGAAAGCTCGAACCATATCGGTGTTTGCGCTACTTTTCCACTTGAGCTACAAGTGTTAGGCAGACAATATTTCATTGTCAAAAGTTATTTTGCACTGCATGACTCGGGCCATTGGGTCCTGGTTAGAAGGTTATGATCCATGTTAGCACCAGACCCAACCGAATTCCAAAACTGGATTTATGATGACGGTTAGAATATGGGTCCACAAGTATGTTTGCATAACTTTATAGCAAGTATATAAATTACAGATTTTTAGGTAGCTGGTAGGAAAGTACTTATAATATATTTTTCAAATTTTTTAAAGTTTGGAGTGGTTGTCAAACATGACACGAGATAAACTTCTCTAAGTAACTAAAATAAAAGTAAATATAACAAGAAAAAATTTATCCTATTTTTAACTTATTCAACTATACTATTTGTCTCCCCAAAAAAATTCATTTTTTGGAATGTTTTTAGCTTCTTCTTGCTTAAGGGATTGGAGCCACCTCGACAGCTGGAGACGCTGGAGGCAGACAGATCACTTTCCTCTCGACGTGGTTGGCCAATGTGCCCAAAATCCTAACAATAATAACATTTATTTTTATGATATTTTTGGTTACCTCCAATATTTTATAAATTTGAGTATGTTTAACTCTTGGTTGAAAAAAATTATGTATAAATATTATTTTATAAAATTTAGTATATTTAACTCCTTTTGAAAAGAAAAAAAATATATATATATAATACACTAGAAAATAAAAAAGAAAAGGTTAAATACACTAATACAATAAAGTTCTCTGTCTTAAATATAGGAGAGGGAAAAGTTACAATTAAGTTTACTAACCCAATCTTTATAATTTTAGGTGATACTTCTTTTTACATTAATATAAGTAAATGCAAATGTTGTTATTAAAGTCACTTGAAATGTATGCCGAACATAATCATCAAAGTCATGATATCTTTGAGGAGTGGATTACCACAATGTTTTATTATTATTTTTGCATATAGAAAATGAATTTTTATTCGGTTTTGAGCGAAGACCTGTGCATGTCCATGAAATCCAGCCCTCAACCATTACATACATATAGGCCATCGCAGAAAACAAAGATCAGAAAAAGATCCCCAATACATTGCTTTAATTCCTCTACATGTCATTAAGCTCTTGCTAGCAATTGTCTAAATTATCAAGTTTGCACGTATGGTTTGAAAAAAAAAAAAAAAATTGGTATCAAAATCAGTTTCGGGCCCTTCGAGTATCTCGAAAACCTCAGTTCGAATTATCCAAAAAAATTGGTTCCGAAAGACAAAAATAATATTTGATACATTTAACACAATTTAACATATTGTATGTTATTTTTTTGTAGTTTTAAATGGAACAATATTTCACTTCCAATAGTATTGATAGTTTTAAATGAAACAAAATTTCACTAGCTAGCAATAAATACTATTATTTATTTATTTCTCTACGACCATAATAAATAGTTTAGAAATAATACTAATATGGATGGATGCTATGAAATTATAGATATAACAGAAGGTAATAGTTACAACTATGGATGAGGAATCTTATCCACATATTAGTCAATATTGGTAGCGGTTCACATCGGATAGAGACATGCCAAAACCGTTACGTCGATACCACGAACCATGGTCTGCTATATTCAAGATACAGAAGTTATCAAGTATCTGATAGTCAACCATAGTACACAATAAGAGTTTGGAAGTACAAACCAAGAATTCAACACTGCAGATCTATCACCAGCTTGATTCTCAAAGAACAAGAACCACATGGAAGGAGAACACACGCTGATGCTGCTACATCTGCAGTAGTGTACTCTACACTAGTTACTCCTCCATTTTTGGACAACAAGAAGCCCATCTCTCTAAGTTCCTCTGAAGTGACCGAGTAACGATCACCGCATCTGCACTGATACGACAGCTCCTCTAAATCATTGTCAGTCTCCACTGACATCTCCTCCAGTCTGACTTCATCAGCAACAACATCCACTTCAGGCGCAGAAGCTCGCAATTCTCTGTCATAGTTTGATCTGGCTTTCGAATCGGAAAGAACCTCCCAAGCCTTCTGAACATCTAAAAATTTGTCCTGAAGCTCCGACACTTTGAGGAGCTTATCTGGATGAGAACTGAGGATGGCAGCTTTGTAGCTAGCCCGAATCTCGGCATAGCTTGCATCTTGATTCACTGCAAGAACATCATAATGCGTCTTTCTGACAGAGTTATCGCCTTTAAGAAGCATGGTACGAGGGCTTACTACTGTCCTTGACCTGCAAAGAGTAAGAACTAGTCATTGGACAAAGTTAGAAGAAAACACGCAATGAATGAGTCGAGTAAATGACAATCTTCATGCTAACGACGATTAACATACAATTTTTTTTAAGCTAATTACTGAAGTATTGGCAAAAATATAATTGATTGTTCTACTTCATTTCAACTGCTCAAAAACATTTTTTTACTTCCACCAAGATTGATTCCGTAAACTCACTACATTCATATTTTTAAAAAGTTACAAATCAATTTTCAAAAGTTTTTGTACATTTTTTATCCCAAATTTCCTTGTATGCTTAATTACAAACTGAAACTATCGTGTGTGACGTTAAGCATCATCACAACATGGTATCAGTCTGATACAGTGTTACACGCCAACAATGGAGATTTTTCGGCAGTCACATTGTCAGAACCCTCAAGACTCTTGAGGGCCACAAGAACAACATGTACCGATTACATAAAATACCCCTCTAAAGCTCATCTTAATCCATCCATTATGACATAAACTTTAAAAGCACATATTTAGTTTACGAAGGATGGAACCATTTCTACAACATTTACAATAGATGCATGGTTTCCCATATCTCTAATCCAAATCATATAAATTATCCATGCCTTACAAGATCCATCAGGTCACTTTCAAATTGTCAAACTACTTAATTGCAATCTAAAAGACTATCCCTTGACGGGAATCCATATAGACACTAAACAGTCCAACAAGAACTAAACCTCTGACTTAAGGTCAATCTCAAGACAAGCCGAAAGATGATGATAGCTAGCTCTACACCGTAGACACAGACCCATCTCTCTCCCTTAGCAAAGTTGGTTTTCACTTACACCTCAATGTAAAAGGGCATGGGTTCAACGCCTAGTGGCCTTATATATATATATATATATATATATATATAAGAGGTAGCTGAATTTAACAAACAAGAAAAAACTAATTTCTCTAGATCAAGAGAAACAACAAAGCTTCATGCTTCCTCCAAGTCTGCAACCACTTGGCGGATGCCTCCCACCTTAGCCACTTTCTTCTAACCCATTACATAGAGAACCAAAGTATTTTTTTTCCAAATTCGACTGTCTCAGTCAGATTATCCATCGTTATCTCCGCTACCTTCTTTCCGTTAATAGTCCGAGGTTCAACATACTGCAGTTCGAGCTCCTCCTGCACCATACTAGGTTTACACATATCTGCCCATGAAACTGCACTTAACTGGCACTTCTGTACCCCAAGTCTCAACTTTTTCTTTCTCCAGAATTTGCTCCTGAAGACTAAGCAGCATTCAGTACTCCAGTATAAGAGCATCCACAATGGCGACACTCCAAATCATACTCCAAATTATTTCAAACCATACTCCAAAAATTAATTTTGAAGTATTTCCTTCATGTTGGTACACAATGGTATACTCCAAATAAACACTCCAAATTGACAAGTGGCAACATCCCATCTTTTTCCTCCTTATTTTTCCTTCATAATTGACAAGTGGCAACACTCCAAAAAAATAAAATAAAGGAGAAAGTTAAAAATGGTGGGCCCCAAGTAACTATAGCTCCACTAGTGGACTCTTCAAATTTGGAGAGTCTCTTGGCTTTCTACTCTTTTTCAAGTGTGGACAAGAGTCCATTGTAGCCCTCAAGTGCTACAAAATTTGGCTAAAGGCCAAATATAGCACTTGAAAAGAGTCCCATTGTGGATGCTCTAAGTCTTCAACCGAAGCGACACCAAGTGCACCTGGCTGCATGGATCTCTAGAATGAGACCATCCTGGAAATGACGAGCTCGATCCTCCTCCTTTGCGACTACGTAAGGAGCAAAACGAATCAAGTAAGGAAAGAACTTCTTATAGAACCCAACTTTGAAATTAATCTTCCAACTAATCAATCGGCTTTGCTAGCCCACCCTCCCCTGCAAGCCACCAAGTACGGGCAATATCCCTCAACTAAAGCTTCACTACGGCTACCATAATCTCAGCGGGAAGTCTGGCAGCCGTGAGAAGGTTCTCCGTATCAATCAACCACTGGTCAGCCTCCAAAGGACCACACATACCATTAAAACGTGGCTGGATTAAGCCGACAAAAATCAGTAGCATTCCCCAGCCTCAAGGGTAGTGGCCGCGCTGGTGCAGCAGCTCTATCCATCACAGATGTAACAGTCTGTAGGACCGTTATCTGGCCCTCGTGTACAAGTCTCATCTGATCGTGCTGGCTCTCCACCAAGCCACGGACCATCCCCAACAACTACAGCATATCGCAGTCGGTGACAGGAACGAAACGACGAAGTGATATCTTCTAAAGAGAGTGAGATACGCAGAAAAGAAATATCATCGACATAGATGGGATAAAAATAAGGGAAATGCTAGGGGAACACCCATTTTGTTGACCACATGATGTGACAACTTACGTATTGATCATGTGTGGGACCACCGCATTAATGTTATCAACACATAGGCTGCCACATCATGTGGTCAGATTTTGGTGTCCCTTTAGCATTATTGTACAGAGAAAGGTCAACCGAAACAAATGGAGGAAAGAAAGGAAAACAAGATTAAAATGTCGAAGATTTCACAAATATGGTATCTCGATACACACTATCAAGCCAAATGATGCTATTCTAAAACATCTAACCTACAAAATTAGCTAGTAAATAAGTAAATGAAGCACGCCCAACAACTCGTATTTTGCAAATATATGAGTGAAGGATTATACGTCACATACAGTGTGACATATGGTTTAACAGATTTACTCTCGATAAAGTTCAATTTTTTCAAAGATATTGATTAGCCAGAAATAGATTTAACAACAAGATAAATCAAATATAAAAATAGAGCTTAAATAATCGTTGTAGGACCGTACGATGTCTTTCCTTAGATACATACAAACAAACAACTCGCACCATATGATGTCTTTCCTACTTAGATATATACAAACAAACAACTCGCACTTAAGCCAACCACGACCCCCAAACAGCATATAGCATACTAGTTAAGCCTTCCAACATGTACTGTATATTTTAGTGAACGACGATAAAAGACCTTCTCGATCCAAATTTGCATGTGGAGTATACTTATCCCTAAACATTTGCAACGATAGCCCTTTAATGCTTTTGAATGTTATCATGTTGCTCCTGGATCTTGGAGTAAACTGGAATATCATCCACGAACACAACAACAAATTGAAGAAAAGTCTGAACACCATGCTCCTCAAATCCGTAAACGCAACCGAAATTGTGTCGATCCAACAATAATACAAGAAAATCCCGTGTCATGTTTTCACCTTAACCTTCAATTTACGGTACCTGGACGGGTTTCCCATCCCGCATAACCAAAAGTGGCAACCCGGACGATCTTTATCCATCTCCAATGGGAATTTCTAAAATTGGGTTTCTATCCTACTTGTCATTGTACTTTATGGAAATTTCTATCCTAGTTGGTAGAGTTTGTACATGGAAATTGCATACTTAAAAAAAATACTCCAATGGTTTCCATTTCTATCCTAGGTGTCACAAAATAGATGGTTCAATTTAATGGTGTGGGGTCCAATATTAATTGGTATGAGAGATGGAGAATTTCTATGGTAGGTAGAAACCCTCGTATAAACTTTCCATCCTACAGAAATTGGCATAGAAACACCACCATTGGAATAAGTTTTTCCCAAAATGAATTTCTACCATAGAAATAGGGGAGAGAGAAACCCCCATTGGAGAGGGCCTTAGATGATGATGAAGTTCAAGAAAGATATTGATCAAATGTTAATATGAAAAGAAAAAAAAATTAATTGTCAAGATGAAGCACGCATGAACATATTGTTGTAGACTCAATATAAATTCTTCCATACAATACAAGACGCTCACTAATTGTAAGCAAACTGCGAGGACTAGAGATGAGTTTCCTTCAACTATTCGCAACATGGGGCATATTCGTCAATTCAAAGCAGCTATAAATCCTATGATCGTCAATCGAGCAGTTGATATTGGATTAGCTCTTGGGATTTTGTAACTTGTCTAACTTCAAATCCCAAGTTTACGCACTAGGTATAAACCGTATAATTTCTTTAGAAAAATTAGGAGAAAGAAAGAAAATAAATATGAAATTATAGGAATTCATATGGATAATATTAGAGTTTTGGTAGGAAATTACCAGGCTTCCGGTTCCGGTTCCGGTTCCGGTTCCTCGTCTTCTCTGTTTTGCTGCCCCTACAGATGATGAATGGAAAGAAAAAAAGAGGAATTTGAACCCCTTTGCTAGTTTTGTATAAAAACCCCAAAAGAAATCCTTCTCTTGCACGTTTCCGGAAAAGACCTCTGCCAACTTACGGTTTTACATATATTATTATTGTTTTTATTTTAGTTTTGTTTTTCTGTTCCAAGCTGGGAAACAATATGTACATCAAATTTTCAGCTTTTTCTCTTATTTGTAGACTGCCGTTTCAAAAATCATGCAAATAGGGCACAAACTCCCTAGATGTAACTAGTATATATATACTTGAGATGCCCGACATAACGTATGAAATTTTGTGCACGCTAGATTATATGAATTTTGGGTCCACTGTCAACTTCCACCATTTATAAATGGAAGAAATAATACGCCCCCACGTATGTCTCTTCCCGGTAAACACAATGGTCGCTCAAGTTCAGCTAATTTTTTACTACTTGAAAAGAGCAAACGACGTCATCTTAATATTTTACTATTTGGAAAGGACAAACAACTCAATTTTTTTCTACTATCTATTAATTTTAATTAATAAACATAGATAAAGATATTTTTGAAATAAAAACTTCCATAATGAAACCTCAATTTTTCTTACATATACTAGTATAGTATAGATATTTGCATGTTTATGTTTTCAAGAACAAGGACTAGTTTTTTATTTTGTGTGTTAATGTTTTCAAGAACAAGGACTAGTTTTTTTTATTTTGTGTGTTAATGTTTTCAAGAACAAGGAGTAGATTTTTTATTGTGCATTCAGATTTTATTTTAAGGCTTTTTCAAAGGGCACTACCACTTTTACTTCTAGCCCAAAAAATATTCAAAAAAATTACAAATTTGTCATTCAATTTTTTTTACTTGGGACTTGCCCAAATTTTTTCAGCAAGTAGGACTGCCACTTTTAACTTGTTGGTAGTCCTAACATAATGTAGGACTGCCAATTTAGTAGCAGTCCTAGGACTGCCTACAAGTTGGCAGTCCTAACATTATGTTAGGACTGTGGCAGTCCTAACATTATGTTAGGACTGTGGCAGTCCTATTGCAGGACGAGTAAAGGGAGTCCTTACTCAGGTTGCAGCAGCGACGCCACCTCCTCCTCCCGCGTCCTCTCCCTCTCCCCCCTCTGAGCTCCGCCTCCCCCGCCGCCTGAGCTGCGCCTCCTCGTCCTCTCCCTCCTCCGCCGTCCGACCCTCCCGAGCTCCGCCTCCGCCTCCTTGTCCTCTCCCTCCGCCGCCGCCGCCGCCTCCTGCCCAACCGCCACCTCCTCCTCCTCCTGGAATCCTAATGAAAATTTTGGGGGGGAGGGGGGAGGGAAGGGGCTAGTCCCAAGTAATTTTTGGACTGTCCCCAGTAAAAGTTCCACCTTCTTGGGCTGCCCCCTAGTAAGGACTAGCCCCAAGTAAACTTTGTGATGCCCTTAGAAAAGGTAATTTATATAGGCACATCAAAAAGTGATCAGGGCTATCCCATTTCTGGCAGTCCAGTTAAACTTAGGACTGCCACAATTTCTGGCAGTCCTAGGTACTTTATGAACTGCCAGAAAAATGTGACAGTCCTATATAAACACGAGATGGACTGCCAGACCATAAAGTCCCATTTCTGGCAGTCCATAAAGTACATAGAACTGCCAGAAATAGGACGTACCCTGATCACTTTTTGATGTGCCCATATAAATAGCCCTTAGAAAAAGCCTATTTTAAAACATCTCAACCGTTTGATTGTCCAACATGATTATCACTTCCGTGTCTACGTGGACTCCCATGCATGCTGGTTCAGCATATCCATTCATTCATCTCAAGCAAACACTGCTGACCAAGGTTCTTGGCCGATCAGTGCCGGTAAGTACCATTAGCAATATTATATTTGTATATATTAGAGAGAAGCCTATATCTATGAAGCAAAGAGTCTTAGTTTGGAGCATAGAGATCGATAGCTGCAGTAACGCCGGCACAAGATGGAATCAATCGTAACTGCTCATTCAAGCATTTGGCTGTCGCATCTGTGCATCCTTTGCAACTAAAATTTAGTTGCCCTCAAATACTACATAAGCTGACAATGTTCCATCTTTACAAATTCAAGCAAATAATACAACACCCAGAAATAAATGGTGTCGATAGTTTGTTAAAAATGTGAAACCCGAAAAAATGTATGAACTTTCCTAGTAGTTCTCACCACAAAGATTCATAACACACTATTGTATGTCAAGGTTCTTCCAGTTTGATTGGACTCTAAATATATCACTCAAGGAGCGAAAGATTTGTAACTTCTGGTACCAAAAACCATAGAAGTTACATCCTGTGTCATGCCACGGATATAGCATGTAAAAGAAAAAGTGCGAAGCATTGCATTGCAAAAATGTGAACGGCGCCATTGGGCTATGCAGCGATGACACCAGACATCCAAGGGACGACGACAGGCGCTTTTGGGTGAGAATTTCTGTATGGCTCGGAGTACTTTTCTTTGAAGTTCAGTCGAGGTTTCTCCGCCTGCATTCACAGATGAAAGCAATCATTTTCTCATTAGACTGTAAAACATAGCAACTCTGGTATTTCTTTGTAGTATATCACATAAAGAATTTGTTTGTCCTGATTTCACTTCTGTGAAATCTATTTTTTTCTCCTTGAATATAGTAAATTCAACCAAATTAATAAATTATTATATACATTTCAGAACAGTATAATTTTTTTTGAACCATTATATAAAGATATGTTCTCTCTATCACACCATGTTCGCGCCTTCAGCATCAAAAGGGAACAAACTCTTGAATGAAAAAAAAATCGTTGGAAATATCTACTGTAATATTCATGGCCGTTCTCCTTGACAATCTAAGGACCTGGTGCCATCCTGGCTTATACAGCTGACGGACTACTAGATTGCCATTAAATATGGAAGGTCATGAAGTGGTTAACTTACCGCTTTGGTTAGATAACTACAAGAGTTTTAAATGAAGTTCAGATTGTCCAATCCTTGGTATCTTAACTTAATCAAATTATAAGTGCAAAAAAGTTCAAGCAAAGTCATTCCAGCAATTTTAAAATTGGAGGACGATAGCAGCATGGCTTTCTTCTGTCATGCCATAGGAGAATGATGCTATTCTGTCAACAAGAAACAGCAATATTATTGAATGTAATCAGACAATTCAACAGACCGTTGCCAGTGTTGAAGGATTCTGTCAATGTAGGCTGCAAAACACAATTGTCAATGTGGACTGCTGCAGTATACAGTTGTCACTACTTGTGCACCAAGTCAACCTTATGGTGGTTGACAGGGACAAGCTGCAGCCACGTTCGGGCTGGTGGTGTCAACTTATATGTGATAGTTTTAAGGTTGCCAAAATTGGGGGAGGTTGACTTATGGAGGTAGACTCTAGGAAGCTAAGGGTCCTTTCAGGGCCGGCCCGAGGGGATGGGTTGCCCTAGCCGGAGCTAATTTTGGTTGCCCCTTGACTCTTACTAAAAAAATAATTACAACAAAAGCATATTGATAAAAAATCATAATATCAAGATTATATTGTGCTTTTAGTTTGGTCCAGAACCTAGCTAAATTAAAATTTTCATGAATTTAGCAAAATAGTCAATAGAAACAAAAAAAAAATACCTAGGAAAAGCTAATAAAACAACAATAAAATTCAACCTGATATAAATCCATCCTAGTACTAAATCAGCTATGACACTGATATAAATCCTAGTACTAAATCAGCTATGGCACTCCCAAAAGTACATCACACACTTCAAATTCCAACAAAATTTTTATTTTTCTTCAGCGAAGCGGCGGGGCCGGGCGGAATTTTTTCTTGGGAGAAGAAGAAGCAGCTGAGTCGCTGACCTTGGGGGCGGCCGGGCGGAATTTTTTCTTTAGCGGAGCGGAGAGGCTTCGACAGGCTTCGACTGGAGGAGGAGGATAAAAAGTAGGGATTTGAGAATATGAGATTTGACTCATTGGAGTCAAATTTTTGTTACTCATAGTAGTCATTGCTCTTCAGCGGAGGACTATAGGGCCTGCTGGGCTCATTTGGATCAGATTTTTGTACGTGGATTTTTTATAAAAAAAAAAAAAATTGGGCCTGGGGGGTTGCCCCAAGTAGGGGGGTTGCCCAAGCCCGGGAACTTTCCGGGCTTGCCCACAGGCCGTCCCTAGGTCCTTTGCCGCATTGTTATTGTTTTCAACAATGGTGAATTAAGGCAGTTCTAAAGTTGTCGGCATTGGCAGGAAGCTGCAGTCTTAGGGTTTTGATGTGGGCTAAAGATGGTGCCGGTCATTGAACAACGTAGTTAACTTGTTGTAAGCTTTTCAATATGCTTTGACATATATACCACCACTCTCTCCTATGAATACAACAGGCCCCATATTCTCAGCAAGGTTCGCAGTATCGGCCATTACCGGTATGTATCAGCCACATCGTATCAGTTTTGGTTGTCCAATACTGACAATGTGGCTCTCTTTTACTGTCAATTTAGCAAATAAAAAGAAAAAGAAAATCATGATGAAACAATGTCAAGACAATGATTTGATCATGTCCAAGGTTCTAAATTGCGGTAGGCAGGTGCGCGACGGAGAGAGTCCGCCTACCGCCTAGGCGATCGATACATTTGAACATTTTTTACTATTTTACCACTTTTTTTTGCATAATATGCATATTTTAAGGGTGTTCCATGCATAACTAAGTTGTAGAACGAAGATTTATAAAGTTTTTAGTTTTGTAAAAGTGAATCATAGGCCCATAATGCTTGCAAAACCTTTTTGGCCAAAATATCTTGTTAGATATTGCTCCGCCACGCCGTCGGCCTATGCCACCTCGCCTCCGCCTATACCGCCAACCTCCGTTGGCCGCCTACTCCACCGCCTACCTAAAGCAGTGCGGAGAGAGACTGCCTATGCCGCCAACCTCCGTTGGCCGCCTACCAAAAAGCGGTGCGGAGTGAGACCGCTTACCGCCTAGACGGCCTAAGCGGCCGTCATTTAGAACACTGATCGTGTCGTACATCAACGCGATAGAGTGTGCCAATAAAGTTTCATAATCAACATAATGTAATTATTACAATTTGTTGAAGTTGTATACTTTAGATTTCGTATGTTCATACATCTCAATATATTTTTTCATTCATAAGTGTCAATTATAAGGCTACTTTGTCTAAAAAGCAAGTAAAATAAACAACAATGTCTATTGTTGATAGTAATTCAACATTGTTGAATATTATTTGATTCAAAACTAAATAAAACAATGAATAATACATAAGATTATGCCTAAATATGAAGTATTTTTCTAGTTTTTAAAATAATTTCTCACTATCTTTGGTTTTTGAAACCAAGAATTCTGAACTCGTATCCGAAACCGCCAAAACTCCAAAAACCACGTATAACTATACTCATGAGAAGGGTCCGAAACATATTTCGATACAGATACTGTGAACCTTGGTTCTCAGTCTGTTCCACTGCTCACAAGATGTCAGGTGATGATTTAGAATGAAAGTCTATGCTAGTGTTAACTGTCATGTCATGGACTAATGGTTCTGTGCAGGATGGATGAGGTCGAGGTTTAAGGCCTTGTAGTCTGAGAGGGGCGTTGGAACGGGTCTAATGTAGTACCAATGCGTGGAGAGAAAAATGGAGAAGGCTTTCAATTGAGATTGAGGAGAAGAAGATGAACAAGGGATGCCTTTAATAATTATACGGATAGGTTGTACCATTGTAGGTTGAAAGAAGCGATGGAGTCTAAACTTTAAAACTTAATGCTAACTTCTTCTTCCTTCCTCATGCTATTTTGTCCGACACTTTCAAATCCTATTTCTTTTCTCTGCGGCCCTCTAACTTTGAAGGACTCTTAAAGCCATCTTGAGATGAGACTTCACGGGTAGATTATAGTTGGTTTTACTATGGAAGGACTCTCACAGCCACCATCAAATGAGACTCCATTGATAGATAATAATAACTAAAGTTGGTTTTACTGTGGGAAAATCTCTTATATAGCCACTGCAAATGAAAACTCATGTTTAGAGTACCTAGAAATTGGTTTCTTCTCTTAATTTAAAGAAATGAAGGTAGTAGGAGTTTTACCAAATTACAAAGTTTCATAAAGGTTAGACATAAGGTACTTACTGAATCTTTCCCTGAACTACGACAAGGATACTAATTAATATGACTAGGATTCTCTAATGCATCCTCCAATTTATAACTAATAAACAAAACCTTCTCTCCAATCATATGAAGGAAGCTCACTAGAGATTTCACTTCCTCCAACCGAATCTGAGAAGCCTTCTATATATTCTTCTTCTCTACTCTCTAGTATTTTAAAATAAGTGGAATCTCTCTCCTGGGTTCAAATTTGGTGGTGTTGGGAAAGAAATCAAGCTGAGTACACCAAAGGTAGTTACTGCAACCTTTTCTCATTGAACTTTTTCCCTTTTCTTGTTTGTTCAGGATCATGCCTTTACATTTGCATATTTCATTTAAATCTACCATAATCTTTCACTGTGTTGAAGTACCCAATAGCATCATTGAAACTTCCATCTTTCCATCTTTTACTTTCTGTCTTCTATGTTCTGTAGTCTCTTAAAGAATCCTTTGAGACCTGTTGCTCGTATCATATTTTTTTTCCCATAGGGTACATTTGGCAAATTAGAACTTGAAAGGGAAGTAGTGGAAATTATGAGTACTTTCCAATTATCACTAGTTGTATGTTTGACTTTTTGTCTATTTATCGCAGGAAAATAACTGAAGGGAAACCCTAGATGGGACTGCGCAGATGATCACAATCAAACACAGATGCAAAATCCTATATAAGATCCTAGATAGACAGAACAATTGTCAAGTGTGACAATTATTAATGTGTAGATGCAACCACTTAATGACGATATTCCTTTCAATGGAATCTGCTGCATATATTACCAATATATTAATGATAACTGCAAGTCTAGTAAACAATCCTAGAAAGTATTTGGAGTTTGCAATTGAGTTTGAGAATAAGGCTATGGTTACCCCAGAGGATTGTAAAATAGGTCCATGCAATCAAAAACACGTCAAATTTGATCCCCAGAAATGGTTACTCTGCTTCAAACTTTTGTTCTAAGATCCAGGATTCAATCAATATCCAACATATGGGTCTTCATCTATTGTGGAAGATAATGGTTGTAGATGGAGTAAATAGGAAAATAAGGGGCTGACTTGGTTGGGCTTTCACTGGAAGAGTAGTTGGGTTAGAGTTGTGTTTGGGATCACAAGATCTCGAATGTGACCCCTAGGGAGTAGGGGGATCCTGGTAATTATGGTTTGGATATTAGGAACTTAAAAGTACAAAATTATTTATTAAAAAACTAATAAATTTTATTTGTATTTGCTATTAGGGAGGGACTATTATTTATGTTATGAATATTTTATTCTTCATAGGAAACACTAGGGTCACAATGAACACGGCTAATTTTAGTAGGAAGAAGTGGCCTACATACGTAGCAATTGTATGTAAAAGGAACGTCCTAGAGAAAGCTATGTTCCAAATGCATACACATTTACCAAAATAAAAGGATACATATTTAGTTACCACCTAGATTGGCCGCTCAGCTAACACAAGAATTCAGTGATAGGCATGTTAACCATCAGCTAAACTGATAGATTTTAGCATGCTAGTTTTAGATTTCAGAATGATAGCATCTTCTTTCTCATTTTGATTTTTCTTTACCATTCCGAATAATAATAAAATGCTGCAAAGTAGTGCATAAACATGAAATGCACAAATGTATTACCTGTTTAAGCCAGCACTCTTGATGCTTGTGTTCATAAATATCTGGTGAATAACACCCAAACTCTGACGGGCAATAAACCCATATGTTGCATTTCTTTTCTCCTTCCTTAGCATTTTTCGCGTGATCTAAGCAAGCTTGACAACAGTCAGCAGCACTTTCTTTATGGTGAGTAAGACCCCATCTAACAGCAGCACCATCATAGTCAGTATGCAGCTCAGCATGGCATTCAGGTGGTAGTGGAGGGCCTGCAATTATTTCTCTATCTTCTGCGAATGAAAAGTAAAACAAGAGTCACAAGAGATGCACTCAAAAGATGGCCTGCACTTGTCTATATATCGACTTAGAAGCTGAAGTTTGCTCATGCCTCCACAAAAGTGGTTTTTCAGTGAGCTGTTAACCATATTACATTCCGTATATAAATCAAGGCTTTGAAGACGAGAAAATAATATTGAGATCTAACTGTAGAATATCAAATGATAGATGAACTACCAAGCTCTTGTGCATTCTCAGGTTCATCGTTGATTTCTGAATTATTAACATTAGCAGGCATCCAAAAGCCAATGTCTTCCAAGAGATTAAACCAGTCAGATTGCAGTGCTCCTTCCAGCATTTCTGAAACAAGCATGTTAGTCTTATGTTAGAACGTAGACCATATCGTAAAATGTTGATGCAACAAAACATTTAAGGCAATGAAATGGCGAAGAATGCATAAGATATAGAATGACAGGTCCTAACAATGAAAAATTAGTCATATTGATGCTTACTTGCTTCTTGGGCAGGAATGCTAGAGTTTGAAGTCATGTTCCCAGTTGCTGCCCTTTTGATTTGTTCAAGTTTTTCAGAGCGCCATGACTCTACTGCTTCTGCTTACATAAAATTAAAAATTAAGACGTCATAAATACTATACACAATTCGTAGCACATAGTTGGTTAGATATTTACAAGCTTAATAGGCAATGAGAGTCCTATGAACAATTCTACCAGTCTGGGACAACCTGGCGCTTGATTACCTTCCATGGCCCTTTGTCTAGTTGAGGATTATAAGGTAAAGCTAAATGCATTTCCTTTTACTTTCATTATTATAATTTTAGCTTCATTTTTGTCAAAATAAATGGCATTTGAATAGGCTAAGAGAGCCTTTGCCTCAACCTTTTCTTCTGTAAATGGATAATATAAACCAAGGTATGTACTCCTCATGAATTATGACGGTGTTCAAAATGGGTACCATATGTGGAAAGAAAAGATTGTAAATTACAGGGAGGTCTGCACAAAGTATAGGTTATTTGTTTAGTGAGGACAAAATATACGTTGATGATACTTTATCATAAAGAGAAAAATACTAGACCCATAATCCTCACATATACTAAAAAAAAGCTAAATTCTCTCGTCTATCTCGTATTTCAATGCATCATTCATATATATAGACTAGAACCTGAAGCTCAACAAATCCTAACCACCCATTTTTTCTTAAGCACCAAAAAACTAATCCAAAGATCCAACATTTCTAGGAATCCTATCTCCAAAAAGGAATCCCAAAGAACCACACAAAAATTACCTTAAATAACCAAAAGATGGGATCTCATAACTTGCGGCTCTTAGATAGGCCTAACTGAATAACTGGTTTGACAAATTTTTCTTAATCACCAAGAAACTAATCCAAAGATCCAACATTTTCTAGGAATCCTATCTCAAAAAGGAATCCCAAAGAACAACACAAATATTACCTTAAATAACCAAAAGATGGAATCTCATAATTTGTGGCTCTTAGATAGGCCTAACTGAACAACCGGTTTTACAAATAATCTGTGTCGATTTTCCGAACCCGCATGGGCATTTTTTTCAGACGGACTTAAGCTGGTTTGCATATCAAGAACCTAAAATTTTGAAACCCAATGTAAAGATTTAGAGCTAATCTAACATGAGGCCAATTCTGTATCTTAAAACTGAAAAAGATCTAAGGAAACTAGAAAGGATTAGCATATATAAATTAATTATATTATGAATTATGAATAAGAAGCAAGGACTCCTCGGTAAAGGATGAGAAAATAAAAAGCTAACTTCTCTCTATAAATAGATTAATATGGAGTCAACTCAGTCAAGGACAGGTAAATCTGAGTAGAGGGACTATAATGACCTAGTTTATGTTCAGGTGGGAGTGATGATTCATGAAATTAAGTATATTATGAGTAAGAATCAAGCAGTCTTTGGTAAGGATGAGGAAATAAAAGTGAACTTCTTTCTATAAATAGATTAATATGGAGTCATGGACGGATATATCTAAGTAGAGGAACTAATGAGCTAGTTTATGTTCAGTTGGGAACGATGATCTGGTCTGAGAGAGAGGCCTAATGGCAATTGAAGCAAAAAGATGCTTAAACGATAGAAAATTGTGACGCTAAAGATGCTTGAGGGAAAATGAACTTGGCGCCTATTTGTAAGAATAAATGAATGAGTATAAAGTTGTCCAAGATATCATTAAGTGTGAGCAACAATTTGAAACTCTTAGGCTGTGTTGGATTTGAGAGTAAATGGGAAAAAGAAAAGAGAAAAGAAAATGTTATTATCATGTTCGGTTAAGAAGGAAAAAGAAAAGGAAAAGGAAAGGAAAGTGAAAGAATCTTAACAATAATAGATTTTTCTTCCCCTTTCTCTCCTAAAACATGTGATTCCATTCTCTCAGGACTCCTTTTATTATTATCTTTCAAATTTTCACTTTAAACTAATTTTCTTTCCTTTCTTTAGACACATGGCTGCATCTTTTTATAAATAGCTTATGTTAAGACCTTGTAAGATCATTTCTAGGTATTAGAAAGAAAACAAATATCTATAAGCAATTAAGATAAGAGTAAGGGCATATGTGATGTAGTAACTAGTGTGAGGTTAAATGGAGGAGACAGATCCAGTCCCCATCACCATACAGGTACATTCAGGCATTATGTTCCTACTACTTTTACTCATTTCCACCACTTTATTCTTTATATTAGTTGAAGAATCAATTTTGCACATATGGAACAAGGTTCCTTAGTGTATGTTTTGGATCCTGAGTATGTATTGTTTGATATTACATCGGTTGATGAGACAAGAGAAGGGATAATTTCTAAGGCAGAAATGCAGAGAGAACCTTTAGAATCCTAAGGTTTCGCGCCTAGGCCTAACACAATGTAAGCAGTATGACTTTACAAGAGAAGATAAGGGAAGAGGTCAAGTTGAAGACATTTCAAAGAGTGGTTATACTTGAAAATTAAAATCAATTGTTATCATGAGCATGTGATCCATGATGTTAGTAAATACCACTATTTTAACTGAAGAAGTGTATCAGACATATTTCGGCCATTAAACAGCCATGAAGTTGAAGAGGAAACATCAAAAGATGGCTATAAGACCAGCTAAGCTCTAATGGTCAAATTTCTGATCAATCAAGAAATTGTTCGGTAAAACAAAATGTTAATGGATAAGAAACAACACATAAAAAGATAGGATACAAAAATGAGTCATGAGAAGTTTGATAATAGCTTGAATTGAGTGTGGCAATTAGCAGTGACAAATTGATGTATGGCAGTTAGCAGTGACAAGATCATAAGATGAAATGATCAGAGAAAGAACAAAACAAATGATACTACAGCATGAAAAAGAATATGACTATTCTGATGAGATTGTTCTTGATTAAGCTGAACGGAAAAAAGCAGAATTTAGTTCATGAAGATGGTGCCAAAGATTTATGCAAAAGCTTTGCTCTTATTATTGTCATAATTGTTACAATAGATCTCATATTTAACAAGTCTCGTGAAAGAAAATGAATCCTTTAGCAAATATATGGTAAGCCAAGTATGAAATGAATTGTTTATCATAGATCAACCAACACTAGAATCATTAATTTCATGACAACTGCTTAAATACATGTTCTTTTTTCATATCTAGCTATTTCCTTCAGGACACCTTTCTAGCGAAAGATATTATTCTACACAAAACACATACTTTCACGAAGATGACAACTGCAACTTCAGTTCCTCTCGTGTTTCCTCCATTCATTCTCCACAGAGATTATACCCAGCCACCTTGTTTGTGGTATGTCACACAGATCCTTTTGAAATTTAAATTTAGAACTCTAATTCAATCACACACAAAATTACATTAATACTCATTCCTCAAACCAACCATGTGCCTGGTACTAGAAAACTAGTTAGTATTTTCGATGGTCATCATCATTGTCCAATCCATTTATTGTCGTTAGTGCATCAGGAATGAGCACAAACTCAAGCCAACAGGGTAGGTTCAGTAAATGATTCACCAAACTTTTCTGACCCCTAGTTAACAGGTAATATCTACACGAGGACCAAGATTCTATTATACCCAAGAAAAAAATGAGTTGAGTTGTGAAAAAACGGACCACCTATGGGTAGTTTTAGGACAGCATTTGGCAAGAACTTACAACTAGTATTAGGAAGCCTAGGAAGCCTTAATGGTTAATCCATATACTAACCTGGGCCCACAAGATTTGGGTACGAGAGAAATTTGACCCAAGTTTACTACTATACCCCTACCCCCGTATTAGGATTTAGGATGCCTATGGGTAGTACAAAAGGAGTCTTTCTTTGAAAATTGACATGATAGTTTTAAAATAATAGAGGGGTAAATGTAGTAAGATCTTCCATTCTTGGTACTTGGCAAACAACAAGTATCAAAGGAAATTTCTCAAAAACCCTTATGAGGCTTTGGTAAGGGACATTTCATTGTCACTATCACCATCATCATCACGTCACTCGTCATCATGAAATCCTTCACGCGTCATAATGGAGTTGCTTTGGCAGGTTGACAAGTGGGAGAAGGCTTCCTTATGCTTCACAGCCGACACAATGATGACGGGAGAAGGCTTGGATGATGACGATGTCATAAAACTTTGTCAAATCTTGTGTGGAGCTTTCTTATGCTCCATAGCCGACCCCATGCTGATGGGAGAAGGCTTGGATGATGATAATGATCTATGTAAATAACATTTCGTAACAGAAAGGCACACGTCCCTTTACAATCTCCGCTACCACTGTAACTGATTTTTTAACCTCCTCGAAACGTACACAACATCTGATCACCGAGAACTCCCCATTTCCAAATGGAGGGACACTAAGTGTCACTGACCCATTAAAACTTGCCCAAACTATCAACGGGATTCATTAACCCATTGCCACAACAACAACAAAAAAGCCATTATCCCAAATGTTTCCCGTTTAGCTATTTGAACCATGTTCTTTCCATTCAAGCTCTTTTAAGGATTCAATTCATATCGATCCGAACAATCGTCCTTTATCCAGGCTTACGGAGTCTCGTTAATCCATCGCCAACAACTAAGAACCAACAAATTTGTAATGTACAAGTAACAACATTTTGAAACAACAATGGGAAAGAAGAAACACACACACACACACACATATATATACTAAAAACACATGGTAAATAATGAAATGACCTCGCTGTTGAGTCTCGTTAGCATCAGCACCCAGCCCCTTCAACCTCCCAAGAATCTCGTCCGCCACCTCCCACTTCTGCGCCGCCTGCAGCTCCCATCTCCTCTCCCCCTCCTCCTTCAGCTCCTCCTTCAATTTCTTCGCCTAAATTCCCCACACACACAAACAAAAGAAAAAAAAACTCAACCAAATAAATTCCTAAAATAATCCCAAAAAGTCTTACGCACCAAATCGACGAGCTCGACCGGCACCGCCGCGAGCCGAACCCTAATCGACTCCTCCATGCTCCTAATCTGATCCTTCGTATACTTCACTCCTGCACCCAAAATAATAATAAATAAATAACTCAGCAGAAGAAGAAGAAGAAGAAGAAGAAGAAGAGAATGTAAGTTTCGGTTGGACGACCTGACGGAGAAGAGAAGGCGGCGGAGGAGAGGAGAAGAGCGGCGAAGAGGAGGTTGAGGGAGCAGACGGAGATCGCGAGGGATTTGTAGGAGAAGAAGGACTTTGATATTCTCCTCCCATATTCCTCCGCCGCACGCCGACCCATTCATTCCACGATCCTCCTCTCTCCCCGTCCCTCTCTCTCCCCCTCTCTCACTATTTTTTTTTTTATATATAGGATCTCACTATTTGTTGTTTGTTTTGGGACAAGTAAGCCCAATTAATTAAGGAGTGGGAATATTATTTATTAGGTAGGTAGAAAATGAGATTAAAGTTTGGAGCATTATCAAATGTCGCATTTCCACTTTAAGTCCCCTTGAAGTTTCTTATTTGGAATAATATTATATGTATTTCTTTCTTTTACCTAAGTTCTTTTGATTTTAGTTTAATTTTGATGTTCGTTATTGTTGATATAATGCTAGAGGTGAGCATTATTCGATTTTGGACCAAAAATCGAATCGAACCGAATAAGATATTCGGTTCTGTTTTGAAAAAAACGGTTCGATTTCGGTTTTCAAAATACAAATTTTTTTTATTTGGTTTCGATTTCAGTTTTTGGTTTTGGTTTTGGTTTCGGCCCAAAACATAAATCGAATAAGAATTATACAATTATATAAGTACCCTCAATTTAAAAATGTGTATATTTTGAAAACAACAATTCTATGTATGTGCTTTGAATTATAACTTTGATAATTTAACAACTAGTCCAACTTTGTGCATAAATTTGAAATCAACAAATGTGTGTATCAAAATTATATTTTTTTTAATATAATTTAACTATGATCTAAACTTTGGGTCCGATTCATTAATTCCAACCGAATAAATCGAATACATCGAATTTATTATTCGATTCGGTTCGGTTTCGATTTTGGCTAATTTCGGTTCGGTTTCGATTTTTTATTTCTAGAATTTCGGTTTATTCGGTTTCGGCTAATTCGGTTCGGTTGAAATCGAATAAATTGAACGCTCACCCCTGTATCATGCTATTATAAAATCTTCTCTTTTTTACAAAAGTATTGTGTTTATTCTTAGTGATCTGTTTGCCTTTTAATTATATATTATTGGAATAATTAGCATTTAGATTCTAAATTTTATATCATTTTAGATTTTGTTTTATTTTTCATTATATTCTGAATATAAGTACAAGGGAAATAACCAAAATATGCTAAAAATAAGGGTATGATGAAAAGGAACAAGATCCAAACCTTCTAATTGAACATGTGAGGACTTAAAGTCAAAACTGATATAAAATAATTAGTCCTATATTACTTTCAATTTCAAATGACATGTAAGGCATATGCATGTGTGCTAGTACTCGCATATATTATTAACAGAAATGTTATCCAAATAACAAAATTCGACTGAGGAAATTAAAAAATTTAAGAAAATTTTTGAGTGGCACCCCCTTGGTTGGCCTATTTATGCGGTACATCCCACATTGTTTGCTATATGTATAAGTAGTCCCACATCTGACGAAAAACGTCACTTTTGACGGTCAACAAGGTTTGACCGATAATTTATGACAAAAATACCCTCGTCTTCTCCTAAACCCAAACCCGTCCCGCCGCTGTCGCGCCCCCACCTTCGCCCCGCTACTGCCGCGTTCATCACCACCACCACCACCACTACCACCACCTTCACTGTCACGACCCGCTCCCGAATAATCGAATACGAGTCGGACACGCCCAGCCTTCGGCGATGGACACGACGAAGTAAGCTGTACAATACTAAGGAAAACTCTAAGTCACAATGTAATGTAAACAAACACAGCTTTTATAACGTTCCCAAAAATGATCACCAATATCCATCAAGTCAATTTTTAGTACAAAGTCATCCAGAGACAAATTCGGTCAAATAAAATAAATATACAATAATGAATATCCAAAATACAATCTCCAGAAAATGAATAAAAGAAATGCTGCAATATCCAATGCAATCACATGCTCCATGTAGCCTCACGCTCACCTGCAACGTATAATGTCAAGAAAAGAGCAAAGTACAACCCCGACAAGACAATATACAATGTAATCTGTGGTACAGAATACAAGGTGAACCAGAATACCAGAAATGGAAATAAAACTAAGGTATCAGAGATGAAATGTAAAACTACAGGCAATGGACGACAATCAATATGCAAGACAATGAACACGGCTATCAATGTACAAGACAATGAACACGACAATCAATATGCAAGTGTTACAATTTGAAATATTAAACTAATGTGTGACCGGCTTAGGAGCACAATCAATCAATGAGTCAATCAATTCTACAAGGTCCGACTTCATCGTACGTGAAGTGTGCGATTAGGCTATCCACAATACCTATGTTGGTTGTGGTTACACAAAAGCTAATATTTCTCCCAATTACCGCAATAAACAATGATTCACAAACAATGAACAATGTACAAAACAATCGTGTGTATCTCGTGTCCGATATGAGAACATGGCACATGAAGGTAAGACAGAAATACGTAGTACAATTCGAGTCAGTGTACTTGCCTCGCCTTGGAAGCACGGGAATAGTACTGCATGGATGTAAAGGATCACATGGTAGTTGGTACAATTTGTTAGGGTTTTGAAATAATGATCATTAGCTAACTAGATCACTAGCTAGCTAATAAAATATACTAGCTAATAATATTTAGAAAATATTATAGTTTAATCACCATAAATACTAATGAAACCATATACTATATGATTTTAGAAATATTTAGAAACATTCTATTAGCAAAATAATATTAGTTAGATAAAATCTTTTTTGAAATAATTTGCACCGTAATAATAATTAAAAATACGAATTTGTTTTAGTAAAATCTTTATGGCAACATAATATTTAGGACAATAAATTTATATACTAGGATTTAACTAATAACTAAATTGTTGCTAACAATATTAACTTATAGACTTTAAACATTTGAGAAAATTATCATGAAGTTCCTAAGAATTATTTTATATACAATACTATCAAATAAAGGACTTTGAATTTACTAGTAAAATAATATTATAAATTATAGCAAAATATTAATGAAATAGTTTTATCTATAAAACATGTTTTTAGAGTAAGACCAATATAGCTAAACTATTCAAACATTTAATCAATAATATTTATGACAATTAATACTAGCATTTATAACATTTAGAATAATTCTATAACTTAAATAAGAGAAACTACCATTAATATGACTATTATTAAACAAAGACTAGCCCACATATTTCAGACCACACAAAATAATACTACTGCTAAAATACAACCCAAATCCAACAGAACTGGCCCAAAGCCCACTCATTCAGCTCAGCCCATGAGCTCAAACCCAGCTCATATTTTACATTGTTAAAATTTACATTCTCAACAGTTGTTGGACTAGAGCCCAACCTTCCCAGCCCAATTCCTACTACCTATATATTTAACAAAAATGATTAAAATTCAGACCAATTCAGTCCAATCGACCCATCTCAACTCCTTCTTCCAGACCCGGCCCATAACTTCCCAATATTAACCTTCTTCACATTCTCTCTCCTCCCATTCCCAAGCACTACAGCCGACCATTCAAAATCCTATTCTCTTCCCCAATCTCCTTCTTCTCAAACCAACCTAACCCTAAAAACAACTTCATCCTCTCCGGCCGACTAGCCCTATTCCGAAACCCTAATCCGATCCCAGCTTCCTCTTCTTCTTCCTCTAGCCTTAGCCACAGCCCTAGCTTCCTTCATCTAGACCACGAAACCGAAACCCTAGAAATACCCCCAAATACAAACCCTAGATTCCAAAAGTAAACCAGAAGCAAGAAAGAGAGAAGGGGGTCGAGGAGATTGATGGGGGAAGCTCACCAACCACAGTGGAGATGTCGATCCACGTCGACGAGATGCTGCGACGAACGACTTCGACGAACTCGGCGAGTCTCGAAGTGACGGCGGGATCCGGCGACTCGGCGGCGAGTAGATCGGCTGGTTGACGGCTTCCGGTGGCTCGACGAGGCCTGCCGTCGACGAACGACTTGATTCGACGGTTGATGGCCGTTGACGTGGCGGCTCTGGCTCCTCGGGACTCAGATGATGTCAGCGGCTCCTCGAGTTGCAAAGGGGCAGCTCTGTGACCGAGGGGACGGTACGATCTTCAAGGCTGCACAGAGCTCGAAGGGACATCTCCCCTCCCGAGGTGGCAGCACGGTCTCCGAGATGGTGCATTCTTCGAGACTGCACTGCAGTCGAGACCTGACGTTGCAGTCGTGTCACGCCCCAGAACCAAAATACTGGAGAGCGGGGGCGTACATAGCCAGCTACGTATATTGAAGTGCAACCCACCTCGCTATACGGTCACGGCTGTCTAGATACATGAGGGTTTAACTACAAGTCAACAGTCTTCTATGGTCATGAACAAGCCTATTGTCTTAATCACAAGCAAGTAATAGTAGTTACAAGATGTCAGAGCACCAAATATATAATAGCAAGGCGTCCCATACATTACATATTGGATGATCATGAAGCTAGTCGTACAAAATGTCAGGACTAGTAAGAGTTCAGTCATACATGATCAATCCTAGGATCTGTCAATCATGTTACAGCCCGTAGGCAGACAGTAAATAAAGGGCAATCGAGCTAACACGTGCTCGTCGGCTAAACGCCTCAAAAGAATAATTTTACAATAAAGTGGGAGGACAAAAGAAACCTACTCGTTGCCAGGATTACGCCTGGTGGTTACCATCTGGCTGGATAGTAGGTAGATCCTCTGGTGCTGCTCCGATATCTGGCCACACAAAACCAGCTGGGTCAGACCCCAGAAAGAGCAAGTGCCACAAAGAAGGCTTCACTTAGGAACTAAAACCAGCATATCACAAATAAATAGTAAAGGTAATTAAAAGATAGTGATAATGCTGAGATAACAATAATATATTGAACACGGAGAAACTATTCAAGTAGCCAGACTGCAACCCTTAAACCAAACAAGGACCGGAGTTGCAATCCTTCGCCTGAATAGAAACCCGCCTCAATTACTATTGATAATGTAACAAGACAATAAACGAAGAGAGGACACAGAACTGCTCCGGAAGCCAGGTTACAACCCTTAAACCAAACAAGGACCGGGGTTGTAACCCTTTGCCTGAACAGAACTGGACCCCTGATCTTTATTGTTAAGGCCAGTATAAATAATTATGGTATTGAAGTAAAAATAAAACATGACGAGCATGACAGGGGGTTACAATAAGACAATAAACGAAGAGAGGACACAGAATTGCTCCGGAAGCCAGGTTACAACCCTTAAACCAAACAAGGACCGGGTTGTAACCCTTCGCCTGAACAGAACTGGACCCATGATCTTTATTGTTAAGGCGGGCACAATAAGCAGGACGATATATGATAAGATAACCATGGAACTATTCAGATAGCCAAGTTACAATCCTTAAACCAAACAAGGACCGGGGTTGTAACCCTTCATCTGAACAGAACTTGGTATCCCATCATTTATCGATACAAGAAATCATGTCCTGATACAATCTTGTACAGGATCAGGATAAGACTAAGCTGAAATAAACTTCATCCAATCAATCACGGCCAATCAAGAGTACGGCTTGATACTTTAACTAACTAGGGTTATCACAGGCCTAGTTACTAGCAAGATGCAATGAGATTATCCCAACAGCCACAAGCCCTGCAGACCATCCAGGTTATCCGGATCGAATGTCCGTTATGAAGAATGCAATACGTAACTGTGTGCTGGAAATGTGCCCTACTCGTCGGTAGGCTACAAATCCGTTAGTGCGCCCAGATAACGGGATTGCCTGTAGCTGGGAATCTCTTCATGACTACTGAATCATTCTAGTTAATTAGCCTTAGTCAATTTCAGTAGGTACCCCTGACCGTGGTACTCAGGGATCCCCATCCTAGACATGATGCAAGACAGTACCAGTTTATTATAAACATAATCGCCCACGGTGTCCAGGTATTTCATACTTGTCATGTCAGTTTACTTGTCAAGAGTGCGCCACAGCGAGCCACTATCGTGTTCTATTCTTACATTATTATGAATGAGAAAGATTGTATAAAATAACTAATAACATATTCTTGAAGCCAAGGAAAAGATCTACAACTTTCATGTTTTAAGTTTTTCAAGATTCTAGCTACAAAATAACTTAAACAGGCAAAAACAGTGAATTCTTGCACAAATCGGCGCATGGGATTCCTGCACAAATCGGCGCATGGGATTCCTGCACAAATCGGCGCATGAGATTTCTGCACAAATCGGCGCATGAAATTTCTGCACAAATCGACGCATGAGATTTCTGCACAAATCGGCGCATGAGATTTCTGCACAAATCGGCGCATGAGATTCCTGCACAATCGGCGCATGAGTTTTCTGCACAAATCGGCGCATGGAATTTCTGCAGAAATCGGTGCATAGAATTTCTGTACAAATCGGCGCATGAGATTTCTGCACAAATCGGCGCATGAGATTTCTGCACAAATCGACGCATGAGAAACTCACGTTGCGTCTTCAATACATGCGCGTAGGGAACCTACGCGCATGACACGCTCGGAGTTAAGGGATGCATTGCCGGGACTTCACGGCGCATGACCTCCCGGTGCATGGCCTCCCGGGCGCATGGGGTTCCCGGCGCATGGGGTTTCATCGTCCCCAAACAGCAAGTTCAGCCATGAAAGTTCCGAAAACTTGTAATGGCCATAACTTACTCATCCGGAGTCGAAATCAAACGAAACAAAAGCCAAAACTGAATGAAATTGAATTCTCTACAACATAGAACCATTAGTTTTCGAAAATAACCAAGTTTTAGAGATCAAAACCAAGAAAACTAAACAAGAAGGAACTTAAAACTTAGATCTACAAAAATATAACCATCAAAACCGAAAACTTCCAGTTCTAAAGAGGCTTAGAATATAGTAAGGAAGAGAATGGAACAATAAAACATGAGATCCATCATGAAACAAGTTTGCACTTGCCTAAGCTCTCTCTCTCTCTCTCCTTCCTGGTAGGTGTAGAAGTAAATGTGGAGAAGAAGAAGAATAATGAAGAGAGAGAAAGAGGAGGGGTTAATAAATGGGGATGGTGGTGGTAGGTAGGGGTTCTCCCCTTGGTTCATGATGAACCAAGGCAACCCAAGCCTAGCCGAACCAACCCAAAACAAACCGAGCCAAGCCAAGAGATATGCAATACAAAATAAAATACGTACACGTATTCCAAGATACGTAATACGAACTACAGGCATTACAAGTCGAGGCCGGCTCGGCTTCAAGGCGGTGCCGCGCGGCGGTGGAAGACGGCGGTGCTCGGCTGGGTCTCCGACAATGGTGGTAGTGCTCGGCCGAGGATGACCGGAACAATGGAGAGAGAAAGTGTCACGCCCCGCTCCCGTAGGAGCGATCGTCCTCGCTAAGGCGTGATGCCGCACGAGCCTAGATTGCGCTCGTGCAAGGCAATTCCATAACGGCCGATTACATCGGCGGCGACGGGGTCGTCGCACAGAAGTCCCAAGCAGAAACATTGAAAATATTACAGCGGAATTTAAAGAAGAACACATGGACACAAGTAACTCAAAAGAAACTCTTTATTGATATTGAATACAAGATTACATTGTGGGCACAAGGCCGGTTACAAGTCTTTCAGGCTCACTTTTCACTCATGTTACAAGTCACTCTGCTCTCTCTCTCTTCTCTCGATACAATACTTGAATCCAGCGGAAGCTACGGAAGGCGATGTCCATACATTATGTCCTGTATAAGTCTTCGGGTCACGCGGCCGCACGCTTCGACTCGCCAAGGAACTCCATGCCTCGACGCATCCAAGCGAGCTCCGCGCCACGAGCTTCTACCTGTGCCTGCACATGAAACACTATGTGGGTGTCAGTACCACTGTACTGGTGGAGTGAGCTTCTCGCCCACCCATACATAACCGACACGTTTTATTTACTTTGTGCAGCTTAAACCCTTTCAATTGTCTTTCTAGTCTTGCCTTAGGATTCATTTTAGGACAAGGACGTCTCAGTTGATAACTAGCGATGCAACGACAAGGTCGTGCAACGACAGGGTCACGCTATCTTGCCAACGTGTGTTTTGATCGAGGCAGTGCCTCATCGCTTAGGTACTTGACCAAACTTCAAGGCGGGACGGCAGGGTCGTGCCACATTCTATTCCAAACTTAGACTTGTTCAAGACTGTGCTTTGTCGAGGGGCAATTCACGTGAACTCGGCCGTGCCAGGACCTTTGATTAAACTCAAGCGCCACTAGACCAATTCTTGTGCTAACGATTCAAGTGCCAAGAGACGGCAACGGGACGACTCGTACAGGTCGTGCCTTAGACTTTACTTAGACTTTGCTCGTGCTTCAAGATTGAGGCCGCGCCTCGCAAGTTATCAAGACTTATCGTGCTACCGCCTTGCGGCCTTCCCGTTAGACCCATTTGCTAACTTAGACAAGACTTGTGAACCATAGTCTCACTTTCCATTTATATTCCGACGCCATCTATCGTGCCAAGCACGGTGCCTATGCTGCAGCCCAGTCTTAGGCCCAACATTGTGTTCCCGACAAGACAAGCATTCAAGTTCTAGACACAATCCAAAGGCATACACGCGGTGTGCCGCTATTGCCGACACATCTACATGAGTGGTCACTAGCAATTTCAAGCTATCTTGGACATGGCTCGGCGGGGGTATCGGTCCGCCCTTCTAAGGGTAGCTAGCCCCGGAAGCGCCGATACTCCCATGCGGTCATCCAGCATCCTACTTTGAGCCACACTCGCTTCTCCCGGGCGGATGATCCCGGTGCCCCGGAGGAGATCACCCGAGAAGACTACACCTTGTCGACAAGTTGTCCATGACCATGCAAGACTCGATCTATCCAATCTATCCAGTCTTTCCTTAACATGACCATGCATTCCTTTATTCTATCGAGACTCCCAAGCCGCGGGACCAATCTCGTGTGCGGGAATTATCAAGTATTCAGGCAGGACATGACCGGGCAGGACCGGCATGCTTAAAAGTATTCAAGCAGGACATGACCGGACGGGACCGGCATGCTTAAAAGTATTCGGCCGTGGCTCGTGCCTTAGACAGGCATGGTTCTCTAGGCGACGCTAACGCTCGAGTCATATACTTATACGACGAGCCTTGTTCTCAAGGGACTACTTGACTTGACAACCGCAGCTAGAGCGGGATAGCGCTAGGAATGGCTTCATTAGCCTGGAGCAACTCTTGTTGACTTATACGGGCAATGACTCGACGAGCGAAGGCTACGCCGAGCTACGCATCGAGGGAACGTGCTAGGCACGGGGTCGACTTAACAACCAAGTCTTGGGTGCCTAGACTTAAACCAACAAACCGTACAAAGATGACTTAACTTGCGGGACGTGCGAAGGCTATGCCAAGCCTTGCGGGACCGGACCGTGCATGCTTTGTTAAGCATTCGTGCGGGCGACGCCTATGACTTAGGCTTATTCAAGTATCGGGACAAGTCGACGGGACCAACGGGACATGCGAAGGCTATGCCAAGCCTTGCACAACGGGACCGTGCCTGCTTTAGCAAGCAATTACGTAGGCGACGCCTAAGACTTAGGCAAATTCGAGTGTCGGGGCAACTTAGCAACTTAGGCCAACATCCTTCTCCCAAGCCACGGGATCGAAGGATCGAGTGTCATTTGAAAGCACGCTGAGCCGACTTCTATGTTGATCGTTGGACCATCTCCATATTCTAGGACACTTCCGACCCGACGGGATTATTCCCTTAGCTATATTGGTGCGTAGCTTTTATATTAGCCTACTTGTGCGAGTTGAAAACACGATTTATTATGTGCAAGCTAAGATGGTGTAAGTTCACCGAAACTCCCCCACCTGAACGATGTCTCCGGGCGAGCCGTTGCAAGGCTTAGTTCCAACGCCGTCGGCGTTTCGATTCCTCCGATTGACTTTGCGGGTCGGGGCACTACAACATACACCACTCAGAACAAGTCTCGTCCTCGAGACTTTCCTGAGGGCAGGCCATCCTACCATTTCTATGGCCAAGACTTATTCGTATGCATCTCGCCTACGCGTTCCTTCGATTCCGAGCTACGCTCGCACGACTTATCAATCTTTCCGTTAACACGATTTCAAGATCTCGACACTCTCGTTCCCCAGTCGTGTTTGAACTCAACGTATCACTTGGCTGGATCGTGCACGCATTCCAAGCGTCCCCAAAATACATGTATTCAACCAAGCCGCATGATAGAGAGTTGTCATTCTCACTCGAGTCGCATCGTGCACATACCCAGGCGTCCCTGAAATATATGCATGTCAGCCGAGTCTCGTGAGCAGGATTTCCTACATTCGTGATCCATACTATCCATTTAAACTAATCCTCAAGATCAATCCTTCGATTGATAACACTTGCAACAGGGACGTTTTGCCTAACCGCTAGGCCAATCTTTTCGAGGCTAAGTCAATGTCAGGATTGGAATCATAGTTCCCCAACAATAATGCCAACACTGACCCCAATCCTAGGGTCAAACCATAGTCGGTAATACGGGGTTTTCTACCCAAGCTCGCGTCACTCAGAATTCTAAACATCGAGCACGATCATCTATTCGCATCAACACGTTCGTTGCACGAATTTCGAATCCGTTCAATCTCCAACTCTAACCAATTCGTGTACTCGATCACAAGGTCATCTAGCTCGACAATATGTTGCGCCCCAATCTCACGCGAGTCCGATTATCCACGACGGTTTATGAATCACCATGCAACACGCCCGCAGAATAATCGTTCTCATCGGGGCGTAATTCTTGTTTGAGTCTAGACTCATTCATTCTCGATACGCGGATTGGACCTACTCAATCCTCAAGCACACTGATTCATTCACGAGTCACCTTCGCGTCAAACCACAAGTCGAAGCATACAAATTGCCACGCCAAGCAAGTTTGATCACTCCCGCTGTATGAATCACCATACCAGCGCTCACGCGGAGTGATCGCCCTAATCGGCGCGACGCATGTGCGAGGCTGGAGTTGCGCTCGCATAAGACAAGAATGTCGAAGTTGCGGTTATCGACGAAGTAAATCCAAGCATTTCATTTTCATCCAATCAATTTCGATAGTCCGACCGTCATTCATTCAACTAGAAAATCCTCGAGCCAAGTTTATCATTTCCTCGATACATTTCAATATCCCGATTACACATCCATCGGAACAGTAACATTTGCACGTTCGTCATTTGCCGAGTCAGAGTACCCCCGAGTTATCGCATATCGGTCTCTGATATGCCTCAATACCATCGACGATATGTGTAACCTGACGATCTTCCTTGCAACCAATTTCGAGTCGTGCGACTGATGCTATTGTCCGAGTTGGATATCCCACAATTTTCTCGATATTCAAGATCAAGCTCGATCACTATTCCTCAAGCCCATTTCAAGATCGTCGTTCAAAACCCAAGTCACATTTCATTTGTATCAATCCGAAATCGTACGTGCGATTCCTCTAAGTTTCCTCGATCAAGACCATTCATTTTCATTCATCGGTTCGAATCATTTCGATATCAATTTCTACTCGCGTTGCCTACTCGCAAGTCGTCCGAACGAGATGCTCGTTCGAGACACACACGAAGTCACGTCCAACTAAACGTGACGCGCTCTAAGGCTTTGCGCGATCGCATCGCCTCGCCGACATACTTGAAATCCTTAATTTCCGCTCGAATGATTTCTAAGAAAAATCCATACACCACTCGGATTCGAGCCATCCGTTCTAGTCCTCAACCAAGTTCGCATCATGCGCTAAGACATCTCTTAGATTCGTTCGACGAATCACTAGCGTAGTCGCTCGCGTCGTACCGACACACAAAGTCGTTCGCACTATATCTCGAAATCCAAGTCAATCCTTCGTGTACGCCTAAGCGTTAACTCGATAGCATTCCTATCGATAGACACTCTAAGTGTAGCTCGTTCCCGACCGAGCGGTACTTGGTATCGCTCGTACTCGTTGCACCAAAAGTCGAGGTGCGCGATACGCGACGCAACTTAGCCAAAAGGCCGTGCACATGGCTATCCCGTACGGACTTTTATTCGAGTTTGCATGCTCACATGCTAAGGTCAACGTTGGACTAGTTAGGCATGAACGCGACTTGCTAAGGTCGACGTAGTACTATTCGGGCACACGCGCGACTTGCTAACATTAGCACGTGTTTTCAATCGAGTCAAGTTTGCAACGTTCGGCACAAAGGCCTTGCCTATCGATGCATTTGAGTGAACGCTTGTACGAGCTTTCGAAAATATTTAGACTTATTGTATGGACATGCCGAGGGACAATCGAGAGAGAGCGTACACTTATTTTCCAACGACGAGCTTTCAAAACTGAGAAATTCGACATGAAGTCCAAGGACGTAAAGCCGTGCTCTGATACCACTATGTCACGCCCCGCTCCCGTAGGAGCGATCGTCCTCGCTAAGGCGTGATGCCGCACGAGCCTAGATTGCGCTCGTGCAAGGCAATTCCATAACGGCCGATTACATCGGCGGCGACGGGGTCGTCGCACAGAAGTCCCAAGCAGAAACATTGAAAATATTACAGCGGAATTTAAAGAAGAACACATGGACACAAGTAACTCAAAAGAAACTCTTTATTGATATTGAATACAAGATTACATTGTGGGCACAAGGCCGGTTACAAGTCTTTCAGGCTCACTTTTCACTCATGTTACAAGTCACTCTGCTCTCTCTCTCTTCTCTCGATACAATACTTGAATCCAGCGGAAGCTACGGAAGGCGATGTCCATACATTATGTCCTGTATAAGTCTTCGGGTCACGCGGCCGCACGCTTCGACTCGCCAAGGAACTCCATGCCTCGACGCATCCAAGCGAGCTCCGCGCCACGAGCTTCTACCTGTGCCTGCACATGAAACACTATGTGGGTGTCAGTACCACTGTACTGGTGGAGTGAGCTTCTCGCCCACCCATACATAACCGACACGTTTTATTTACTTTGTGCAGCTTAAACCCTTTCAATTGTCTTTCTAGTCTTGCCTTAGGATTCATTTTAGGACAAGGACGTCTCAGTTGATAACTAGCGATGCAACGACAAGGTCGTGCAACGACAGGGTCACGCTATCTTGCCAACGTGTGTTTTGATCGAGGCAGTGCCTCATCGCTTAGGTACTTGACCAAACTTCAAGGCGGGACGGCAGGGTCGTGCCACATTCTATTCCAAACTTAGACTTGTTCAAGACTGTGCTTTGTCGAGGGGCAATTCACGTGAACTCGGCCGTGCCAGGACCTTTGATTAAACTCAAGCGCCACTAGACCAATTCTTGTGCTAACGATTCAAGTGCCAAGAGACGGCAACGGGACGACTCGTACAGGTCGTGCCTTAGACTTTACTTAGACTTTGCTCGTGCTTCAAGATTGAGGCCGCGCCTCGCAAGTTATCAAGACTTATCGTGCTACCGCCTTGCGGCCTTCCCGTTAGACCCATTTGCTAACTTAGACAAGACTTGTGAACCATAGTCTCACTTTCCATTTACATTCCGACGCCATCTATCGTGCCAAGCACGGTGCCTATGCTGCAGCCCAGTCTTAGGCCCAACATTGTGTTCCCGACAAGACAAGCATTCAAGTTCTAGACACAATCCAAAGGCATACACGCGGTGTGCCGCTATTGCCGACACATCTACATGAGTGGTCACTAGCAATTTCAAGCTATCTTGGACATGGCTCGGCGGGGGTATCGGTCCGCCCTTCTAAGGGTAGCTAGCCCCGGAAGCGCCGATACTCCCATGCGGTCATCCAGCATCCTACTTTGAGCCACACTCGCTTCTCCCGGGCGGATGATCCCGGTGCCCCGGAGGAGATCACCCGAGAAGACTACACCTTGTCGACAAGTTGTCCATGACCATGCAAGACTCGATCTATCCAATCTATCCAGTCTTTCCTTAACATGACCATGCATTCCTTTATTCTATCGAGACTTCCAAGCCGCGGGACCAATCTCGTGTGCGGGAATTATCAAGTATTCAGGCAGGACATGACCGGGCAGGACCGGCATGCTTAAAAGTATTCAAGCAGGACATGACCGGACGGGACCGGCATGCTTAAAAGTATTCGGCCGTGGCTCGTGCCTTAGACAGGCATGGTTCTCTAGGCGACGCTAACGCTCGAGTCATATACTTATACGACGAGCCTTGTTCTCAAGGGACTACTTGACTTGACAACCGCAGCTAGAGCGGGATAGCGCTAGGAATGGCTTCATTAGCCTGGAGCAACTCTTGTTGACTTATACGGGCAATGACTCGACGAGCGAAGGCTACGCCGAGCTACGCATCGAGGAAACGTGCTAGGCACGGGGTCGACTTAACAACCAAGTCTTGGGTGCCTAGACTTAAACCAACAAACCGTACAAAGATGACTTAACTTGCGGGACGTGCGAAGGCTATGCCAAGCCTTGCGGGACCGGACCGTGCATGCTTTGTTAAGCATTCGTGCGGGCGACGCCTATGACTTAGGCTTATTCAAGTATCGGGACAAGTCGACGGGACCAACGGGACATGCGAAGGCTATGCCAAGCCTTGCACAACGGGACCGTGCCTGCTTTAGCAAGCAATTACGTAGGCGACGCCTAAGACTTAGGCAAATTCGAGTGTCGGGGCAACTTAGCAACTTAGGCCAACATCCTTCTCCCAAGCCACGGGATCGAAGGATCGAGTGTCATTTGAAAGCACGCTGAGCCGACTTCTATGTTGATCGTTGGACCATCTCCATATTCTAGGACACTTCCGACCCGACGGGATTATTCCCTTAGCTATATTGGTGCGTAGCTTTTATATTAGCCTACTTGTGCGAGTTGAAAACACAATTTATTATGTGCAAGCTAAGATGGTGTAAGTTCACCGAAACTCCCCCACCTGAACGATGTCTCCGGGCGAGCCGTTGCAAGGCTTAGTTCCAACGCCGTCGGCGTTTCGATTCCTCCGATTGACTTTGCGGGTCGGGGCACTACAGAAAGAGTGGTGAGAGATAGTAGAGAGAGAATAGTGAGAAATATATATAGAGAGAGAGTGAGTAGAGAGAGAATGTAGAGAGAGAGACTGTAGAGAGAGAGTGTCAGATGATGATGTGTGTCAGAATTTGCATTGGAAAACGTGTAGTATTTATAATAAAATAATCAGTGTGGGTGGGTGGGGAGTGGCACATTAGTAAATAGCAGTAGATCTGGGGGCTTAGTTTAGTGGCAGAATTGTAATTATGAATAGATCTGAGGGTCTTAGTAAAATTGACTTGTAACAGCTTTTTTAAATTCAAATTATTTTCAAAACAGAAATTCCAAACAATATCAAAACAGATTTTAAAATTCAAAATATCCAACAGGTTTTCAAAATCAATAGAAAACAGAATTTTCAAAATTGCAAGTATTGTCACCCCCAGTTTTCATGAACATGAGTATTTTGGTAATTTTCCACTTTAAAAATTATTTTGAAATTATTTATTTATTATTTGTATTATTTTGGGGTTATTTGAATCGGGTTCGAATTTTAACTCATTCCGACTTGTTTTGACTTGTTTCGGGGACCCGGGATAGTTTTGACCTTAGCGGGCCCACACACTAGCTAGCCATGGCCCACAATATTACCATCAAAAGTTAGAGGGATTTATCATGACTCCATATATTAGGTTAGACCTAATTAGAACATTAGATTTACATTTTTAACCCCCAAACCCTAAGCAACCTTGTAAGGAGCTAATATAACAATAGGAGGGCAAACTTGTAAATACCAAAAAGGAGTTTTCTTGGAGTGTTTGGCTGGCCACATCATGTGGGGGTGGGTAGGAGAGAGAAAACCATTTCCTTTTATTCTCATCCACTTCTTCTTCTTCTCCAAAGGTTCCTTCCACTTTTGAAAGCTCACCATTGTTCTTTCTCCAAAACTAGGTAATCCCTTCTCCAAATTAGTTTTTCTTTTCATTTAGAATGGTTAGGAACTAATAGGAATGATTTCCATGGTTGTGTCTCCATTAGAGACCATTTTGTGTCCATTTGGATATTCTAGAGGTGTCCAATATGTAGGTTTGTATCCCAATAGGAAAAACCTCCATTTGGACACATGGATATTGTTGTGTATTGATTTTTGTGTTGTTCTTCCTATTGTTCCAGATTTTTACATGTTTTAGAATGTATTTTCCAAGTATTTTAATGTATCATATTCATTTTCCTATATGTATATATATATATAGTTATATATATATATCATTATATATATATATATATATATATATATATATATATATATATATATATTTTTATAATGATATATATATCATTATATATATATATATATATATATATATATATATATATATATATATATATATATATATATATATATATGGTGGATATTATAGGTGGATTTGTGGTGTAGTGTTGTGTTGGGAGGGGCTTGATAGGTTCGGCCAAGTGGCCATGGGGTGTGTTGTGTTTGTTAGAGGGGAGTGAGGGAGAGGTGTTTGATATTGTGTTTGAGTGTGGGAGAGCATGTGTAATTGTGTGTGTGTGTTGTGGGTGAGATAGAGATGAGTTTGTGGGAGTGTGAGAGTGAAGTAGAGGGAGGAAAGAACCCCCAAACTGCTGTGCAAACAGCCCATGGCTGTCCCCATTTTCCCTCCTACATGTTGTCCAAAAACCCACACAAAACAGTCCCAAAACCCCTCCATTTCTGTCCTATTTTTCCCTTTCACAACAGCCTATAAAACCCCCACATAAACCACTCAAAAACAGTCCAACAAGGACCCATTTACTGCTGTAAAGGACATCCATATAAACCCCCTTGGGCTGTCCATATTTCACCACAATTCAGTCCATAATTTCTCCACATTTCAGCCCCCTTGTTGCTCTCTAACACACCACCAAATACCCCCTAATTGCTGTCCTATACTCCACCAAAAACCCCCACAAATTCAGTCCAAGAACAGCCCTATAACCCCACTTTTCAGTCCCCACAAGTCCCCCAAAATCTATCCACATAATTACCTATGTGTGTGTGTGTAGTTGTGAGTTTAAGTGGGTGTGTGAGAACCTAGAGTGCATAGTTAGTAACCTATAGTTTAGCCTATTGTCTAAACAAATAGGAAACCTATAGGAGAAGCCTATGAGAGTGATAAATATAGGAGTGTGTCATGTGAGTGTTGTGTATGAGTGGTGTTGATGAGTGTGGTATAGAAAAAGGGTAAATTCATGATATAGGTAAGGTAATGGGTAAATGGTTAGCATGTGTCATAACATGGCCTAGATACCTAGGATACCTATTTTTCTTGGTAGGTAAACCTTAGATGGGTTGATATCTAGCTACCCTAAGGAGCCTAGGCTAGTACCATGGGTATTTGCGGGGTTTCATTGGTATTGGGCAAGGTATCGGGATTTACCTTAGAAGGGTAAATGCTAGTTTTGCCTAGAAATATGATATTGGTGTTAGAAGCCTAAGATAGAGTTAGAACTTGATTCCCGTGGTTGGTAATGATTGAATATGGTACTCATAGACTAGTTTTGACGTCGGTTGACCTTTTTGACCAAAAGTCAATAAAAGTCAACCGAGAGTCAAACTTAGTCTTTAAGCGACCCGATTTGACCGAAACCAACCCAGAGTTGACCAGTTGACTGAAAGTCAACAGTTGGTCAACATTAGACTAGTTTGACCCAGGGTTGACCTAGAGTTGACTAGAGTTGACCAGAGTTGACTTTTGACCAAAAGTCAACTGTAAGTCAACCGTTGATCCCGATTGACCTAGTTTGACTTGGAATGACTCCCAGTGACCTAGTATGACCTAGTATGAACCAGTATGACCTAGTGTGACTCAGTTTGACCTAGATTGGCCTAGTTTTGACTTAGACTTGCATTCATGGCTTGTATTAGTTTCCTTTTTCAGTATTAAACCCCGTTTGACTCATAGTATCTTATTTTAGGTCTGTGATCACTCTGAGCGTCTGTTCACCCTATCAGCTCAGGACCGCAGGCGAGTACATTCACTGATAGTTTTCATTGTCTTGATATCTACTATTTCTGATTCAGTCGTAGTATTTTACTTGATTCCTGACACGACATTTCGGACTAGTACACGTCGGATCCTGTCATGAGATGTTATTCCTCGACTCTCTTGGTATATGAGTATGTGATATTCCTGTGTTCCTATACTTATATAGACACTGATTTGGGATTGGGCTGGCCCCCTGCTCTTGAACCCCGTGTCATGACGTGCCATATCCGGATCCGTGATACTATTCGGGGATGGGGGAATTATTAGGGGTTGTGTGATCAAGCCTTCTTGTAACTATACATTGCTAGCGTCACCCTCGCCTCACGTAGGGTGTTGTAGACACCCCATTACCAGTTATCCATGTTGGACGGCATGACTCTCCGTTGAGTACATCGCGGATTACCGGGCCAAGTGGATAACCATCTCTTGCTTTCCTAGCCGATCACATAGCGCTCTAATAATTCAAAACACCTTTTTACATTTATTTGTCATATCTTATATTCCAGTTCAGCTTACTTACTGTACTTTCACCATGCTATGATTTATTTCTTACATGCTCTACCTGCCTTTCATACTGTACCATGATTTGTGACCAAGTTCTGTTTGGAAGAAGGGTTACAACCCCGGTCCTTGTTTGGTTCAAGGGTTGTAACTCGGCTTTCAAATGGTTCCCAAGTCACATATATCTTTTGTCTTGTATTTCATTATTGCTGTCTCTTATAGTATTTCTCAATTCATATGGAACTGTTGTTGATATTTGTACTTGCTCATTTTTCTGACAGGATACTGTTGACAAATTTTACAGATGACTCTGAGACTGACTGCCCGACCTACTACGGGGTTGAGTCTGATGGACTAGACTTAGACCGTGACTTATTGGTAGAGCCACTGGACTTCGCTCACCCTGAGTAGCCTAGTTAGTTAGGTTTGCCTGGCCTGCGAGCCAGCTAGTACATTTTCAGTTTGTAGTATCTTTATACTTATATTATCTGAGACTCTGGATATTTGTGTTAGCTCTGACTTGTGGATTTTGGACTCGTTTCCTGTTTTATTCTATCATATCTCTGTTCCATGCTATCTACCTTAGTTTTGATATATGTGATTGAGACTGTATTGCTATGTCACCTCCGTTCGGAGTGTATATACTGTACATGTACATTTATCTGTTTAGTCGTAGTATTTACAGACCCTATATACAGCGTTCTACCGCCGATTCTGCGGCGTAGGCTGGACGTAACCACGTGCTCGTGCCCCTCTTCAGGGTGCGGGTCGTGACAAGTATTCTCTCCAACAGTTTTTCAAATGATTTTTAAATTCAAATTTCAAAACAGTTTTTCAATTTTCAAATATTTCACAGATTTTCAAAATACAAAAAATAGTTTTCTAACAGATTTTCAAATATAAAACCAAACAGATTTCAAATTCAAATTAGTTACTCTCAACTTAATTACATGTTTAGTTAATATCTAACCAATTAACTAATTAGTCAATAAATTAAGGCTAACTAAATAGCTAACCACTAATTTAGTTAAACTACTCCCTGCCAACTAGGGTTAACAGAAAATCAGAAATAGTTATTCCCTTAAAATAATAGTTTATTACCATAAAAGGATAATAACCAATGCTAAAATATCAAAACCCAATCAAAATTACAATAAATCATATCAACCAATAATAAATAAAAATCAGGTTAAAAATGGGATTAATTGTTTTAATAGAAATTCAAATTTACTTATTCAATATACTTTATAGAAAATGATATCTTTCTAAGTAAAGGAAAATATAAAAATTCAGGAAATCTAGAAAATGTATTTAGGGAGTTACATTCACTATCACCACCACCACCACCATCATCACCACCACCACCACTGCCCCTGCGCCCCCGTCTCGTTCCGCCCCCCTCCGACCCCTCCCCCGTCCCGCTCCGCCCCCCTCCGCCCCTCCCCCGCTCCGCTCTGCCCCCCTCCGCCCCCTCCCCCAGCAGCCAGCAGCAGCGGCGGCGGCGGGCAACGAGGGTGAGGAGATGGGGGGGGGGGGGAAGGGGTCGCCGGAGAGGAGGGGGAGGGAAGAAATAGAGTTCGAAGAAGAAGACAAAGAGGAGGATGGAAATTTTCGTCTTTTTTTAATGGTCAAACTTCGTTGATCGTCAAAAGTGACGTTTTCCGTCAGATGTATGACTACTTATACATATAGCAAACAATGTAGGGTGTACCGCATAAATAGACCATCCAAAAGGGATGCCACTCAAATTTTTTCAAAATTTAATGAATATTCCGGCATAATTCATGCACATTACCATAATATTAAAGTTCTCGAGCTTAGAAGGAATAAAAAATTTGAGCTAAATCTCTATATTCTATAATGTTCAAAAGCTTATAAGACTGAACTTATAATAATAATAATAACAGTTATAATTGAGTTAGGACATCTTATCCTCTTAAGACTGTAAAAACAAATTTAAGGTTACAAAACATTAAAATAGTAAAACTGGATAATTGGAGTATGGGGAAAACGTTATTTGTTTAAGCGACCACTTTATTCGGTAGAAGCACCTGATTAAATAAATATTTTTATTTGGCACCCACTTGATCACGACCAATGGGACCCTTTTTATAAAGAAATAATGACGTGGACTCGTTAGTTGAGAAGATCAAGAACGCTGGAAGGGTTGAGCAGAACGGCACTGGTCCGGTGAGGGGTGTGGGACCCACGTGCAGAATTTGGACAGTTGTCTGTGCTACGGAATATATCCGATACAGGTTTCTAAACCGGTATCTATTTTCCATATAGGCCGATATATCATAAAATGTTGGCACATGCGTGGTATTTGCGAGTATAGATTCTGGCCAGCCATGAGCGGTAGGGGTGCAACTTGGACGGACTAAACTCGAACCCGATCGGATAAATCCGTCAATGGATTGGGTTAGGATTGAAGATACTTGGGCTCGGACTTGAATTCGGGTTAAAATATTTGAACACGATAAAAAATTGGGTTGGGCTCGGGTTCATGTGTCGGATTACCCAAAGAATCCGAAACCTATATATATATATATATATATATATATATATATATATATATATATATATATATATATAGGGCCGGCCCTGGTCCAGGGCGGCCAGGGCGACCGCCCATTGCCCCATGAAATTTGGGGGCCCAAAAAAATTAATTTAAATGTATATATATTAGTAATCTTATATTGAAAATAGAACTAATATATAATATGATCCTCTTTTATCAAAAAATATTTGTGGTGTACTGGTAGTTTGTTATACTTGTACACAAGAGGTCCTAGATTCTAGCCTTAATTGTATCATTTTTTAGTTCAATTTTTTTATATTATATATGGGCCCCATTTTAAAAATCTGCCTAGGGCCCCCATTAACTCAGGGCCGGCCCTGTATATATATAGGAAGCGGATGAAAAGCCCCCTTAGAAAGCCCCCCAAAAATTCCCCTCACTCTAATCCGTAATTTAATATTAATATTAATGTTAATATTAATGTTAATGTTAATATTAATGTTAATATTAACATTAAATACTAAAATTAACATTAAACTTAACATTAAAATTAATATTAATAATAACATTAACATTAATATAAAAAAAATTAAAAAAATTAATATTAACATTAAAATTAATATTAACATTAATATTACGAATTAGAGTAAGGGGGGGTTTTGGGGGGCTTTCTAAGGGGGGCTTTTGATCCGCTCTATATATATATATATATATATATATATATATATATATATATATATATATATATATATATATATATATATATATATATATATATATATTGTTTCATACTTTTTAAATAAAAAAATTTAATCCTAAATTTATCAGCCCAAACTCTTCAACTCCTTCTAAATCATATGTTAGTTTGTATTTTGTAATGATTTGTGCTTAATTGTAATTTGATTACGTGTTTAATATTAATCTTATTTTAAATATTATATTAGAGTCCGATAAACCCGATGGACCCGACCCAACCCGAGCTTTCTCCGGACTCGGTCTTGGAATTCATATGTTGAACCCGGGGCCGGATTGGACTTGGGCATGGGCTAGGATTATCATTCATCGGATTGGGCTCGGGTTGAACTCAAGCCCGACCCAACCCGTCCGAGTTGCACCCCTAATGAGCAGAAGATACAATTACTGCATTTTATATAGAAGATGAATAAGACTATTTGTTCATTCCTCCTTACGTGACAACTAATGACATATTGATGTGGCAACAAATATGACAGCTTTTAAAATTAACATGAAAATTAAAAGAGAAATTTTGAGTGGCACTCCACTTATTTTATGCTTATTTAAGGTGCACCCCACAAGTTTACATGAATGTATGACACCTCCACTTTTGACGGTTTCAGTCTAAAAGAACGGTCAACCCCTTTGACCAATTTTTTTGGACGAAAATACCTCGTCTGTTGTCCTCTTCCCCGCGTCAACTATCCGTCTCCCCCGCCGTGCTCGCCCCCCCTCCACGGCGTCGCCGCACCCCTCCCCCTCCCCGACCACGCCGCACCCCCCGGCCATCACCACCACCACCACCACAACCAACCATCATCACCACCACCGGCCCCCTCTCCCCTCCCACTCCGCCCCCCTACCCTCCACCGCCACCTTCACCGTCGCCGCCGTCGCAACAGCAACAACCGCAGCAGCAGCAGCGACGGTGAGGGCTAGGGGGCGGAGCGGGAGGGGGGGGGAGGGTGTCGGTGGCGGTGATGATGGTTGATGGTGGTGGTCGGGGGGGGGTCGGTGGCGGTGATGATGGTTGATGGTGGTGGTCGGGGGGGGGGGGGTTGGGGGAGCGAAAGCACACCGACGAGGTGACGGAGAAGGAGGGACAACCACGGGGTAGCGGGGAGGGGGGGCAGCCACGTGTGACGGAAAGAAGAAGAAGAAGAAGAGAATGTAAGTTTCGGTTGGACCTGACAACGAAGAAGAGAAGGCGGCGGAGGAGAGGAGAAGAGCGGCGAAGAGGAGGTTGAGGGAGCAGACGGAGATTGCGAGGGATTTGTAGGGGAAGAAGGACTTTGATATTCTCCTCCCATATTCCTCCGCCGCACGCCGACCCATTCATTCCAAGATCCTCTACTCTCCCCCCTCCCTCCCTCTCTCTCTCTCTCTCTCTCTCTCTCTCTCTCTCTCTCACACTATTTGTTGTTTGTTTTGGGAAAAATGAGCCCAATTAATTAAGGAGTGGGAATATTGTTTATTAGGTAGGTAGATAATGAAATTATATTAAAGTTTGGAGCGTTATCAAATATCGCATTTCCACTTTTAAGGCCTCGTTTTGGTTTGCGGAATCTTCGGGTTGAAAAATAAAAGTGATTTTGGGTGTCAAAAAAATTGAGAACGAAGGGAAAGTAATTCTCATTAGAAGAAAAATTTGGAAGGAAAGTGATTTCATCCATCCAAACAATGAATAATTTTTCCACATTGAAGTATTCAATTTTCTTTCCAAATTCCTTGACATTGCCAAACAACGGAAAGAAAAATCAATGGGAATTAAAATTTTCCGAAGGAAAGGAAATAACAAGAAAATTGATTTTCTTTCTCTTCCATTCCGCGAATCAAACAAGGTCCAAGTCCCTTTGGAGTCTTCTTAATTGGAATTAGTATATGCCACGTATAATAAGAATATTATCCAATTATAGTCAAATATTAATTCTAGCTCATGTGGTTAAGGTGTAAGGTTTTTTTCTTGTTTGGTTGAGTTTTTGTTTGGTTGAGTTAGATTCCCCATTTTGCATATATATATATATAACAAATTTGAACTTTTTAACATTTTTTTACATAATTTATTTTTTTAAACGAAAATGGTTGCTGATATACACGGCTTAGACGGCTCAATCTTGAGCCGTTTTGAAGTCCCTTTATAATAGTAGAGATAATATGATATGTATTTCTTTCTTTTATCTATTTCTTCTGATATAAGTTTAATTTTGATATTCGTTTTTGTCGATATAATGCTATTATAAAATATTCTCATTTTGTATAAAAGTATTGTATTTATTCTTAGTGATTTCTTTGTCTTTTAATTATATATTATTGAATTAATTAGGATTTAGATTCTAAATTTTATATTATTTTCGAGTTTAAGTCATAACATGTATAATTTAAAAGTTTGGATTCTAGTTTTATTTTATTTTTCAATATATTATTAATATGAGTACAATGGAGAAAATCAACACATGCTAAAAATGAGGGTACGATGAAAAGAATAAAACAATATTCAAGGTATAAACCTTCTAATTGAACATGTCGGGACTCCAACTCAAAACTGATATAAATTTATGATATAAATGATAATTAGTCCTATATTACTTTAAATTTCATATGACATGTACCGCATACGCATTACTTTCAATTTCAAATGACATATACCGTATATACATGTGTGCCGGTACTAGCATATACTATTGGTAGAAATGTTATCCAAATAACAAAATTCGACTGGAAAAATTAAAAATCGAGTGAATATCCTTGCTTAATTTATGCACCTTAGGCTAATGTTAAAGTTCTTGAGCTTAAGAGGAATAAGAAATTTGATATTTACAAAGCAGATGGGACCCATCTGCTCGTTCATCTACCATAATTTGATCCATAAAATATATTTGGTTTCATCGCCACAACCTAGTGGATAATATATTTACATATGCACAAAATAATATATACTTAGTATTTGTTGATCGTAATATTTATAAGTGGATGGGACCCCATCCACTCGTAGAGTGGGTATTATTTATGGTAGATGAACGAAGTTATGGTAGATGAACGAGTAGAGTGGGTACACATCTACCCATTTTATAAACTGAACATTTTTATTTACGTTTTTTTTTCAATAATATTTTAGTAAATATAGTTAATTAAATTGCTATGACCTAGGGGATATAATATTTACAAAGTAGATGGGACCCATCTACTCGTTCATCTACCATAATTTGATCCATAAAATATATTTGGTTTCATTGCTACGACCTAGTGGATAATATATTTACATATGCACAAAATAATATATGCTTAGTATTTATTGATCATAATATTTATGAGTGGATGGGCCCCATCCACTCGTATAGGGTATTATTTATGGTAGATGAACGAGATTATGGTAGATGAACGAGTAGAGTGGGTACACATCTACTCATTTTCATAAACAGAATATTTTATTTTTGCTTTTTCTTTTTCTTTTTCAATAATATTTTAGTAAATATAGTTAATTGAATTGCTATAACCTAAGGGATATAATATTTACAAAGTAGACGGGACTCATCTACTCATTCATCTACCATAATTTGATCCATAAAATATATTTGTTTTATTGCTACGACCTAGTGGATAATATATTTACATATGCACAAAATAATATATGCTTAGTATTTATTGATCATAATATTTATGAGTGGGTTGCTAACAGGATATTCAAAAGTGTGAAACCCATTTCTTGTGTATTAATTAATATCTGTATTTCTATTATTATTATTATTATTATAATATTTTTGAGTGTTAAAATTCTTTCGAAAATAATATAACAAGGATTTTTGAGTTCGAACCCAGACCCGAGTCCGAACCTAGACCCGAGCCTGAGCCTGAACCCCCTTCTTATTTATTTCTGACTTGGTTAATATTATATATTAAAAAAAAGTATTTTGGGTGAGCTGGTCCAAATTGGACCAGCGTGCAACTTATTCTTCCTCCCCCTTTATTCTCTCCAGCACACTCCCCTCAACTTCCCACGTTCACCCCAACCCCCTCCTTTTACTCAAGACCAACAGACTTCTTCTCCTTCTCCTCTTCTTATAATCCTCAACCAAACCCCCATCACTCACAAAAACTTTATCTCTCTCTCACTCTCTTCCAAGATCAGAACCCCCATCTCTCCAGCCCCTTCCCCCGAAGCTTCGCCCCGACCGTGCGCCCCCTCCCCGGCCAACCGCCATCGCCGTCGTCGCCCCTGTGCGTCGCGGCCAAGCTCACCGACAGCACCCAACCGCCGGCCTCCCTCCAGGCCGACCGCGCCAGCGCGCCCCGCCGGCTTTCCCCCTAGCCGTCCGACGCACGGCGCAGCCGCGCGCCACCCTCGCGAGCCGCGCCCCTGGCCGCAGCCCCCTCTGGCCGACTTCCCTGCGCCCGAGCCCCTTTCTCCAGCGCGCCCCGACCCCCTGTCGGCCTCCCCGCTGACCTAGGCGCCGTGCCCTAGCTCCGACGTTCTTTTTCCGACGCCTCCAGCGTCTTTTGTCAGCGTTCTTCGTCGACGCAGCCCTGTGCATCGTTCCCAGCGCTGTCTCAGGATTATTTTGCTGTCTGGATCTCCATTTCTTTCTTTATAATTTCATCTGAGAGCTCTAGCCGAGCAACCAGAGGTATAACCCCTGTCCTGCCCATTTTTATTCTAGTCTATGATGAGAAATGGTCCCCGATTCCCTTTGGGAATTCGGTTTTAGCGACGTCGTATTTTTCCGGAACCTTCGAAAAGGTTCTGTGGATTATTTTGGGTTTCCTGAATATTTCAGGAATTGGTTTTTGGTATGTTTTGGCTTTCCGGATTTTTCCGGTAGCGTTTTGTGATTTTTGGGTAGGAATCGGACTTCCGAAAATTATTCGGGTCGTTCCGATTATTCTGTGGATTGGTTGTGGATCTTTATTTATATACATATTTTGGGGATTCCCTGGTTTGGAATTTGCAGAAAAGTATCGGCGCTATTTCCTAGTTTTTGGGTTGACCAAAAACAGAGAAGATGTTGCCGGATTTTTCCATAAATCCTAGATTATTTTTAAAATGAATTTAAAACGGATTTCAGGATTTTATTTAATATTGGATTTGGGTGACGACGGTATCGGTCAATGGACCCGGCTAAGTGCAAACGAAATCGGCTTCGTCCGGACGTTGAGGCATTATCCAGTTGAGGATTGGACCATATCTGAGACTCTATATTTTATCTTTATTTTTATTCATATTTTATTCATATTTTAAGTTCAGGACTAACGGCAGTTTTGTCTTATTTCAATTTATGTAAATAAATTGTAAATGGACATAAGTCCAGCTGGCTGTGGTCTGTAACTGTATTTGGTAGCGTAGATTTTAGTTATTTCTGGTTTTACGAGTTTTTGTATTAAACGAGTAAATTTAATAAAAAGTATTTTTGTATAAGAAATAATTAAGATTTTTCTCACCTAAAATCTATCAGTTTTATTATTAATTAAAAATCATGTATTTCTCACTAAATAAGAAATTAGCTTTATATTTATAAATTATAAAAATACAAAGTTTTAATAAATTAATCTGGCATCGACGAGTTTTTCGAATTCAAAAGTTTAAAACGATATTTTTTTCCTCGTACTAATTCAACGCACAATTAATCGTGTTTTCGTGTTTTGTTAATTAAAAGAATTAAAATTGGACTAGGACACAAATAGAGATTTCAACTAGCATAGCTAGATTGGTAAACCTGGAATCTGAGTTAATTTCTCGAATGTAGGAATTCGAGGACGATTCTGATTTCCCGTCTCGAAGTCTTCTACCTCTCCAGTCAATTCCTTTGAGACAAGTATAGTTTGTGTTAGTTTACAGTTATTTAATTAATCGCTTTACTGCAAGTTTAAACCACGATGCAAACACGAAACTCTCTCTGAGAGCACTGTAACTACTGGGACTGGGGGAATAGTGTAATGAGTATGACCATACTGTAACAAAACCCCTATCCTTTACTGTAACAAACCTAAGCCGGTCATATTTCATTGCCTGTTCAAAATCACACTGTTTTACTGTTGAAAACTGTTCATATTTAAACTGTTTAGAACTGCATGATTCTATTATTTAATTTAACTGTTAAATTAGCATGAATTGTACTTTGCTCCCTCCTGACTGGAGATACATTTTTAAGAGACATTGAGGATGCTGAGCTGTTAATCAGCAGCTACTACGATCCTGTGTTGTACCCGGTAGTGCTGCCAGAGTCCCCATTGGAGGACGTTGGGACTGAGGCCGATGATCCGGCTGATAGATAGATTTCCTTTCTCTGCATTGTTGTCATTTTTATTTCTGTTATTTCATTTCAGAACATTTTCCCATTTGTATTTAAATTTCAAAGTTTAATAAAGTTTCATTTCTCGATGTTGAGTTGTGACAAATATAGTTGTATTGTGTGGTTACCTGCTACTGAACAGCTTACTGCCGTCGTCTCAACAACGGTGCAGGCTGGACATGATCCGGTTCGACCCAATTAGTTGGGATCGGGTCGTGACATATTTTCAGTGGTGGCCCATGCAGGTCATGCCAAAACAACAACTTAGGAAAACATACCTAGAAACAATTAGAACACTAGAACATTTGTCACGACATAGGACCGAATTATATAAATAAATATTTTTTTTTGATTATAGACTGGTAGGATACCTTGCTTATGTATGTACCCTAAACCTTCCAGATCATGGCCAAAGAAAAGACTACCCGATTCGGCCCTGCTGACGATGAGGTGTCATCGACTGATCATACCCCTCCTCAAGCACGCCGGGACCCACCTTCCTTGCAGCTGACAGACCGTCCTCATGCTGCACCAGCTATCCGGCCCGTTTACGCTACTACAACGCAAACGGTGGAACCTGCGCAATCCCAGGCTGAGCCACAGACCCCTGCGGTAGTGGCCGCACCAGCTGCCCCACCAGTACCCGTGGATCCCACTGACCTAGTGGGAATGCTACGAGGAGTGCTTGAAGCACAGAGAGCTCAAGCAGAAGCCCACAGAGAGCAGACTGCTGCCCAAGCTGACGCCCATCGTGAGCAGACCGCGATTATAAGAGAAGGTATGGAGAATGCCCACAACGTGGCCATGGCTGCCCTCGAGAGAGGAAGAACCACTTCATCAGAGCCATGACCTGCCAAGGTAAGCATGATTCAGGAGTTAAGTTATATTTTATTAAGGCCATTCTTTTGATTAGAGGCGTATTATTGCATGAAGGTTGGAGATATAGAAAGCTTTAAGAAGCAAGACCCTCGACCTTTCAAAGGAACCGAGGGTATCATCTACGTCGATGAATCGCTAGACCATATGGAGCGTCTCTTGAGCGTCGCTCGAGTCCCAGAGGACCTCAAGACTGAAGCTGTAGGACTCCAACTACAGGATGTGGCGAGCACCTGGTATCGAAATGAACCCCGACTCCAGGACAAGCAGCTCGACTGGGACACCTTCAAGAGACTGTTCTGCAGGAAGTTCTTCCCAACATCTGAGATACGGGAGATGGAAAGGCAATTCCAGGGCCTGAAGCAGGGAAACATGACGGTCAGCGAATATACGACAGAGTTCGGTCGACTAAGCCTCTTTGCCCAGAACCTGGTAGCTGACCCCAAGGATCGTGCTGAGCGATTCAGGTATGGCTTACGAGAAGAGATTCGCACCCCTGTGATCGCAGGGGGCGCTAAGACCTATGAGAGGATCCTGATCCGAGCTCAAGACGTGGAGAAGAGCCAGCCTTCTCGATCCAAGAGGGAGTATCCTGGAACTAGCAACTTCCAGGGTAGTCAGAAGAGGCCCAACAACAACAGCAACAGGCCCTTGCACCAGCAGCATCATCATCAGGCGAGAACCAATGACAGAGCACACCAGAAGCAGATCCCTGTCTGTGACTATTGTAAGAGACCAGGGCATTAGTCGAACATCTACAGGAAGAGGCTAGGACACTGCCTAGTCTGTGGATCTGCCACCCACCAAGTGAAAGACTGTCCAATGTCAGCCCACCGGACCGGAACCAACCAGCAAAGAGCTCCCCTACCTAGTCAGCAACAACAGTTTGGACAGCACCAGCAGAAGACCGGGCGAGCTTTTGCCCTAGCAGCTGATGAGCAGGAGCCAGAGCAGGAACCCACCGCAGATGTCTTCACAGGTTCCATTTATGTGTTTTCACATCCTGCTCTAGTATTATTTGACTCGGATGCATCACATAGTTTTATATTATCAAAGTTTTATGTCTGTACACCATATAGATTCGGGACTTAGCAAGGTGATTAGTTGGATTATGACCGGTGGTGGACCCATACCCATCACTGAGGCTTGTAATTGTCCCATAACCATCTCTGGCCATCAGTTCTCAACACCTTTACTAGTGATGCCCCTGCCCAACTATGATGTAGTCCTAGGGATGGACTAGTTAAGTGAACAGCATGCGCTGATAGATTGTCACCGAGGATGTGTAATCTTCAGCCTACCAGGAGAACCGGAGTTTGAAATCTCTCGGGCTCCGGAAGATATGAAGAGTATTTCCTACTCCTTAATCACCGAAGAACCCGGGCCTCCTCACCCTATCATTGCGAAATTTATGGACGTCTTTCCAGATAGTCTTCCAGGATTGCCGCAAGATCGAGATGTGGAATTCAACATCGATCTAGTACCCGGCTCTTCCTCTATTTCTCGGGGATGCTACAGAGTCAACCCCAAGGAGGCTAAAGAGATGAAGGATCAGATCGATGAGCTAAAGTCGCAAGGATTTATCAGAGACGAAGCTTCACCCTGGGGAGCACCAGTTTTGTTCGTGCCCAAGAAGGATGGGACTGTGCGGATGTGCATTGACTACCGGGCGCTGAACAACATCACCATCAAGAACAAGTACCCCCTGCCCCGGATCGACGACCTGTTTGATCAACTGAGTGGAGCCAAGGTATTTTCAAAGATAGATCTCAGATCAGGCTACCATCAAATCAAGGTCAGAAAGGAGGATATTCCCAAGACGGCGTTCAACACCAAGTATGGACAATTTGAATTCTTGGTCATGCCGTTTGGACTGACAAATGCTCCTGCGGTATTCATGAACCTCATGAACAAGGTTTTCCATGAATATCTGGATCAGTTTGTTGTTGTCTTCGTCGATGACATACTGATCTACTCGAAGACGGAGGAAGAGCATGAAGAGCACTTGAGGAAAGTGCTGAGTACCTTGAGGAAGAAGAAGCTCTATGGTAAGCTATCCAAATGCGAATTCTTTTTAGACAAAGTGGAATTTTTGAGCCATGTTGTCACAGGAAAAGAAATTTTGGTGGATCTAAAGAAGATAGCTGCTATTGAGAAGTGGACTGTACCAAGCTCGGTTGCAGAGATCAGGAGCTTTTTGGGACTGGCTGGCTACTATCGGAAGTTCGTGAAGGATTTCTCCAAGATTGCGGAGCCAATGACGAAGCTTACCAGGAAGAACGAGGAGTTTATATGGTCTGAAGCGTGCCAGTCAGCTTTTGAGAAACTGAAGAAGAGGCTTATAACTGCGCCGATACTTGCGCTACCCGCAGGTACCGGCGGTTTCTCAATCTATAGTGATGCTTCCGAAAAAGGACTGGACTGCGTTCTTCAACAGCACGGAAAAGTAATTGCCTATGCATCTAGACAGTTACGGACTCATGAGAAGAACTACCCCACACATGATTTGGAGCTTGCAGCGGTGATATTTGCTTTAAAGCTTTGGAAGCACTACCTGTATGGAGAGAGAGAGGAAATATTTACGGACCACAAAAGTCTGAAATATGTTTTCACTCAGAAGGAGCTGAACATGAGACAAAGACGATGGCTGGAGCTGATGAAGGATTTTGATATCAACCTGCAATATCATCCGGGTAAGGCTAATGTTGTTGCAGATGCACTTAGTCGATACCCAATGGCGATGTTCTTGACCAAGAAGCGCCATTTGCTGGAGGACATGGAGAAGCTTGGATTGGAAATTGTACTGCCCGAGGAGGAGATGAAGAAACTTGGAAGAGAAGCCATCGTACCAGGAGATGGATCACCATTGATGCAGTTGCAAGTGCGTTCGAGTCTTATGGACAGGATCAAGGAGACATAATTCCAAGACGAGACGCTTTGCAAACTTAGAGACCAAGTGTTGGCAGGAACACTTGAAGGATTCTCAATCGCCAACGACGGAGCATTGAAGAATGGTACGAGGCTTTGCGTACCAACTGTCGAACTGAGGAACGAGCTGATGCAAGAAGCGCACCAGTCGTAGTATTCCATACATCCAGGAGCCAACAAAATATACCGGGATATGCGGACTATAGTATGGTGGTACGGAATGAAGAAGGACATATCCAGGTATGTGGCTAGATGTTTAATTTGTCAGCAAGTTAAAGCTAGCAGACAGATACCAGCAGGATTATTGCAGCCGCTTGACATTCCGGAGTGGAAATGGGAGCACATAACGATGAATTTTGTATCGGGACTGCCTAGATCCCAAGGAGGGAAGGATGCCATTTGGGTTATTGTGGACCGACTGACGAAGTCAGCTCACTTTATCCCCTTCAAGATTGGTTTATCCACCGAGAAGTTGGCAGCACTGTACATGCGGCACATCTACCGGATTTGTGGAGTTCCGGTAAGTATCGTATCTGACAGAGATACTAGATTTACCTCTCACTTTTGGAAGAGTTTGCATGACAGCTTGGGAACCCAACTGAAGTTCAGAACCACCTACCACCCTCAGACTGACGGGCAATCGAAGAGAACCATCCAGACGCTAGAAGATATGCCGAGATCCTGCATCCTGGAATTTGGAGGGTCTTGGGAAGACCATTTGCACTTGGTAGAGTTCTCTTACAACAACAGCTACCAAGCTAGCATCGGGATGACACCGTTCGAGGTACTCTATGGACGTCGTTGCCGCACTCCACTTGCTTGGGACGACGTCGGAGAACGAGTGTTGCTTGGACCTGAGATGGTGACCGAAGCAGCAGAGAAGGTGAGAATGATCAGAGACAAGCTCCGGATAGCCCAAGACAGACAGAAGCATTGGGCCGATAGCAGCAGACGGCCTTTAGAGTTTGAAGAAGGCGACAGTGTATTTGTGAAGATCTCGCCTACCATAGGAACAATCCGCTTCGGCAGAGCAGGAAAGTTAAGCCCCAGGTACATTGGTCCATTTGAAGTACTTAGCAGGATTGGAGAAGTGGCTTATCGGGTAGCTCTACCCCCAAGTCTCGAAGGCGTCCACAACGTCTTCCACGTCTCGCAGCTGAGACGCTACATCCCGGACCCGAGCCATATCTTGGACCATTCAGAGCTGGAGATTGGACCCAGCCTCACAGTGCCAGAGAAGCCAGTGACGATTTTGGACAGAGGCGAGAAGAGGACCAGGAACACCGTGACGCCAATAGTCAGAGTGATGTGGCGACACAACTCACCAGACGAGTCGACCTGGGAGCGAGAAGACCAGATGCGGGAGCAGTACCCGTACCTGTTTGAGACTTGAGGTAATCCCTAACCTTGCTTTTAAATTTCGAGGACAAAATTTTCTAAGGAGGAAAGATTGTGAAACCCATTTCTTGTGTATTAATTAATATATGTATTTCTATTATTATTATTATTATTATTATAATATTTTTGAGTGTTAAAATTCTTTCAAAAATAATATAACAAGGATTTTTGAGTTCGAACCCAGACCCGAGTCCGAACCCAGACCCGAGCCTAAGTCCGAACCCCCTTCCTATTTATTTCTGACTTGGTTAATATTATATACAAAAAAAAATATTTTGGGTGAGCTGGTCCAAATTGGACCAGCGTGCAACCTATTCTTCATCCCCCTTTATTCTCTCCAGCACACCCCCCTCAACTTCCCACGTTCACCCCAACCCCCTCCTTTTACTCAAGACCAACAGACTTCTTCTCCTTCTCCTCTTCTTATAATCCTCAACCAAACCCCCATCACTCACAAAAACTTTATCTCTCTCTCACTCTCTTCCAAGATCAGAACCCCCATCTCTCCAGCCCCTTCCCCCGAAGCTTTGCCCCGACCGTGCGCCCCCTCCCCGGCCAACCGTCGTCGCCGTCGCCGCCCCTGTGCGCCGCGGCCAAGCTCTCCGACAACACCCAACCGCCGGCCTCCCTCCAGGCCGACCGCGCCAGCGCGCCCCGCCGGCTTTCCCCCTAGCCGCCCGACGCCCGGCGCAGCCGCGCGCCACCCTCGCGAGCCGCGCCCCTGGCCGCAGCCCCCTCTGGCCGACTTCCCCGCGCCCGAGCCCCTTTCTCCAGTGCGCCCCGACCCCCTGTCGGCCTCCCCGCTGACCTAGGCGCCGTGCCCTAGCTCCGGCGTTCTTTCCCCGACGCCTCTAGCGTCTTTTGTCAGCGTTCTTCGTCGACGCAGCCCTGTGCATCGTTCCCAGCGCTGTCTCAGGATTATTTTGCTGTCTGGATCTCCATTTCTTTCTTTATAATTTCATCTGAGAGCTCTAGCCGAGCAACCTGAGGTATAACTCCTGTCCCGCCCATTTTTATTCTAGTCTATAATGAGAAATGGTCCCTGATTCCCTTTGGGAATTCAGTTTTAGCGACGTCGTATTTTTCCGGAACCTTCGGAAAGGTTCTGTGGATTATTTTGGGTTTCCTGAATATTTCGGGAATTGGTTTTTGGTATGTTTTGGCTTTCCGGATTTTTTCGGTAGCGTTCTGTGATTTTTGGTTGGAATCGGACTTCCGAAAATTATTCGGGTCGTTCCGATTATTCTGTGGATTGGTTGTGGATCTTTATATATATACATATTTTGGGGATTCCCTGGTTTGGGATTTACAGGAAAGTATCGGCGCTATTTCCCAGTTTTTGGGTTGACCAAAAACAGAGGAGATCCTGCCAGATTTTTCCGTAAATCCTAGATTATTTTAAAAAATGAATTTAAAACGGATTTTGGGATTTTATTTAATATTGGATTTGGGTGACGACCGTATCGGTCAATGGACCCGGCTAAGTGCAAACGAAACCGGCTTCGCCCGGACGTTGAGGCATTAGCCAGTTGAGGATTGGACCATATCTGAGACTCTATATTTTATCTTTATTTTTATTCATATTTTAAGTTCAGGACTAACGACAGTTTTGTCTTATTTCAATTTATGTAAATAAATTGTAAATGGGCATAAGCTCAGCTGGCTTTGGTCTGTAACTGTATTTGGTAGCGTAGATTTTAGTTATTTCTAGTTTTGCGAGTTTTTGTATTAAACGAGTAAATTTAATAAAAAGTATTTTTGTATAAGAAATAATTAAGATTTTTCTCACCTAAAATCTATCAGTTTTATTATTAATTAAAAATCATGTATTTCTCACTAAATAAGAAATTAGCTTTATATTTATAAATTATGGAAATACAAAGTTTTAATAAATTAATCTGGCATCGACGAATTTTCCGAATTTAAAAGTTTAAAACGACCTTTTTCCCTCGTACTAATTCAACGTACAATTAATCGTGTTTTCGTGTTTTGTTAATTAAAAGAATTGAAATTGGACTATGACACAAATAGAGATTTCAACTAGCATAGCTAGATTGGTAAACCTGGAATCTGAGTCAATTTCTCGAATGTAGGAATTCGAGGACGATTCTGATTTTTCGTCTCGAAGTCTTCTACCTCTCCAGTCAATTCCTTTGAGGCAAGTATAGTTTGTGTTAGTTTACAGTTATTTAATTAATCGCTTTACTGCAAGTTTAAACCACGATACAAACACGAAATTCTCTCTGAGAGCACTGTAACTACTGGGGACTGGGGGAATAGTGTAATGAGTATGACCATACTGTAACAAAATCCCTATCCTTTACTGTAACAAACCTAAGCCGGTCATATTTCATTGCCTGTTCAAAATCACACTGTTTTACTGCTGAAAACTGTTCATATTTAAACTATTTAGAACTGCATGATTCTATTATTTAATTTAACTGTTAAATTAGCATGAATTGTACTTTGCTCCCTCATGACTGGAGATACATTTTTAGGAGACATTGAGGATGCTGAGCTGTTAATCAGCAGCTACTACGATCCTGTGTTGTACCCGGTAGTGCTGCCAGAGTCCCCATTGGAGGACGTTGGGACTGAGGCCGATGATCCGGCTGATAGATAGATTTCCTTTCTCTGCATTGTTGTCATTTTCATTTCTGTTATTTCATTTCAGAACATTTTCCCATTTGTATTTAAATTTCAAAGTTTAATAAAGTTTCATTTTCCGATGTTGAGTTGTGACAAATATAGTTGTATTGTATAGTTACCTGCTACTGAACAGCTTACTGCCGCCGTCTCAACAACGGTGCAGGCTGGGCATGATCCGGTTCGACCCAATTAGTTGGAATCGGGTCGTGACAAAAAGCGACTCGAGTCTAATCCCACGGAAACTATGGGATATGATTCAAACCATCAAAAGTAAAATACCTACAAATCAACAACTCGAGTTCTTATTTGTGAGAAGATCTGGGAACAATGTTGCCCATGCTCTAGCTAGGTTTGCCTTAGATGGTAAGTTGAGCTCCAGTCAATTATCTGCTCCTAGCTGTATTGTCCAGCTCATTGATGATGAATGTCCCCCTTTGTTGGAACTCTGATAATTGCATTTAGTAAATAAAAGTTACTATTTTCCTCCCAAAAATAATAATAATGGGTGATGTTATCGACACTCCTAAAATATCATCATGCACTCCTCTTTAATTTTTCATCATTCAAATTCTAAATATATTCCTGCATTAAATTTGACATTAATTTGTGCATACATAGAGGAATGAGTGCAAATGACATCGTAGGAGAGTGCCAATAACGTTAATGCAAGGACATATTTGAAATTTGAATTATAAAAAAAATAAAAGGAGTGCAAAATAACATTTTAGGAGTAGTGAATGGTTTTTCTATAAAGTTTTTGGGGTCTTGTAATTATGTTTTATTTGAAAGAATGTGGAAAAAAATTGTGATATCTATATACATAGAGTACATTAAAAAATAATAATAATAATAATTGATAGTAGGATTTGAAACCACACCCAAAAGTCTTAGTTTAATATCTTGACCAAGTCAACCAACTTATCAATGGTTAACAACAAATTTAAGTATATAATTAGGGGTGTCAATGGATGCTTATCGGTACGGACAGGACAATATCCGTATCCGTATCCGAATTTTTTTTGTAATATCCGAATCCGATCCGATATCCGAACGGATATCTCTTTTGACACTCCGAATTCGTATCCGTCTAGTTTAACGGATATCGGATAATATTCGATCCGATTAGCTAAAAAATTCGAATGTTAGTATTCGAATATCCGAAATCCGAAATATTAAAAATTTAGTTATTATCCGAATATTCGAAATCCGAAATATTAAAAATTTAGTTATTATCCGAATATCCGAAATCCGAAATATTAAAAATTTAGTTATTATCCGAATATCCGAAAACCAAATTCAATTTCTCTACATATTTGAGTCCTTTCTTCTTCTGTTGTAAATTGTAATTAATATATATTACTATTATATATAAATTATATTGTAATTAATTTATGTAAAAGTCAGTTGAGAATAAAATACTTTAATCTTCTCTATTAATTAATATATATTACATATACATTATACTATAATATATATAAAATTTTGGATATCCGAATTCGATATCCAAAATTTGCAATTTAAAATCGGATCGGATATTAACGGATTCAAATACCTTAATATCCGAAATCATATCCGAAAATGGATAATATCCGAAAATATTCGGATATCCGAATCCGATATCCGAAATTTCAAAAAATATCCGAAAGTTCGGATACGAAATCAGATCGGATTCGAATTTTCGACTATCCATTGACAGGCCTATATATAATATGGCAATATAGTAGCATTTTTCAATCTTTTAAAAATGTGCCAACAAAGTTGGCATTTTAAAAAAGTTTTTGTATTTCAAAAAAGCTTGAAAAATACCAACTCTATTGGGCCTCGTTTGGTTCGCGGAATCATCGGGTTGGAAAATAAAAGTGATTACTTTTCTATGTTTGGGTGCCAAAAGAGGAGGAAAAGAAAGTAATTTCCAATGGAAAAAAATTAGGGATAAAATGATTTCATCCATCCAAGTAAAGAATCACTTTTCCACATTGAAGTATTCACTTTCATTTCCAAATTCTTTCGCATTTCCAAAACATCCAAAAGGAAAATCAATAGGAATTGTAATTTTTCAAAGGAAAGAAAATGACAAGGAATTGATTTCCTTTCCCTTCCATTCCGCGAACCAAACGAGGCATTGGTGTATTGTCCCCAAATTTAGAAAATTTTCAAACTTCTCTCCCGTCCCCCCAATTCTCTCAAAAAATTGTCCCCTTATAATTTTTTTCCCTTGTTCATTTATTCATGTAGATTGAAAAAAGGTTTATTTCAACAATTCAAAAAAATTAACTTAATAACTTCAACTATTCCAAAATTTTAACTTTATACCTTATACTTTCATATTATACCACTAAATATCTCAACTATAATTATACAAATTAATGTCCTAACAGTGTTAACGAAAGATGTACAAAATTTGTTATCCTCTTCCTCATACACGATAACCAACCCTATCTTGGTCGCGCTCTATGTCTACGATGCACTGCCCTAGGCAACGCGAAGCCCTAGGCATTCTCGACTAGAGACTGGGAGCGGCAGCCAGATCGGGGAAGAGAGAGGGAGGTTGGAGCGCTCGTTGGCGGGCTCTCTTGTAAGCGAAGTCCAAGCTGAGGCACTACTAAAATAATGTAAATCAGCGACAGCCTACGTTCGTCGCTAGGTAGCGACGACTTTACGTCGGTCAACCGTCCAACATCGTGGATTCATATCTTTACGACTTGTACATTATATGTGTATAGATATGTTTGGATTTCGTCCTCATTTGTGTGTGGATGTGTTTGAATATGTGATTGGATCTTTGTGTGGATGTGTTTGAATATGTGATCATTTTATTATATATATTTATTGTTTCAAGTATGTGCTTAGCAGAAAAATTTAATTCTGGAAAAAATACCAAGTTAACGACAGACTAGCGACGGAATATCAATGTACGACAAACAAGCAACGAAAATCTAAGAAATTTTAGAATAACGACAGCTTAGTGGCGAAAAATTGAAAAAGTTCCACAGCTCACCTGTTGTTTGATACACGAAATGTATAAGAAAAAATCGCCAATCCGTTGCTATCTTTATCGTTTCATCGTTGGCATAGCGATGGAACGTTTCGGATGCTAATACGTCGAAATTCTGTCAATGCAGCGATGAATCAACGATGGAACTTTAACGACGACATTTGCGGTAGTGACAAGGGTTTTCCGTCGCTGATCCATCGATATTTATGTTTAGCGACGAAAATAATTATTTAGCAACGAAAATTTTCGTCGCTATTTTGCTGTATTTTTGTAGTGATCCTTATGTATATAAGTTTAAAATACCATATTTATCATTCTTTGTATTTTCTCTCACATGTCTCACTCAGTCGCACTCTATTGCACATCTGTATATTATTAATTTATTTATTTATTTGCGTAAATAATTAAAATAAGCTATGTTGACGGTAAATTGGCTGTCCGTTGTCATCACCGTTCAGTTTGGATATAAATTATACCAAATTAAAAATCAAATAAACTTTTTCAAACTAGGAGTCTTTTTTTATGAAATATGTAAATCTTGCGAATATTTTTTTGTACTTTACCCAGCTATGCTAGAACAAATTGTTCCACTACCAGATCATAATGATACAGTCTAAAATTCACCACAATGCCATAACATGATAAATATAATTTAATTATCAAAACCATAACCATCCTATGAGGGTATCCAATAAAAAAACATTACAGGAAATTGTGCATAGATAATAACCTTGCACTCCATGGCTACTCGTAAATCTAAAGCATAATGTGCATACTTATTAAACTTTCCTTCTTTGGCTGCTTACCTTGATTGCAACGAAGATGTTTACTGTAAATTGATTTGGAAGTCAAAAATCTTTGAATATAATATTATCATATTAGATTCAATGTCACCTAGACAAGTAAGATCATAAACAAACATTTCTACTATTACAAAGGAGTTTCAAAATCAAAACAGCTTAAGATTGAGTCATCTAAGCCGTGTATATCATCAACCATTTTTTAAAAAATAAATAAAAATTAACTACCTTTCTTATCTTCTGTGTGGGTAACCCAACCCGCTCCTCACATAAAAAAATTAAAAACCATCCGATACTAGAATATATTTAAAATTAAAATTATGTTTAAACTAACTACGTAATATTATCTAATTAAACACATATCCAGAATTAAAAAATAATAATAATAACAAATTATATTAAAATATATTCAAATTATGTTTAAGATATTGTAATTTAATTTAATTTTTTTTATCTACTTTGTTAATACTATTATTGATTTTGTTATACGTAGACCAGTCTATATAAAGTAAGAACCTAAATTCTATTTTATTCTTGAGCTTTTTGAACAAATTCCTAAACCAAATCCATCTATCTACATATAGATTCTAATTTAATTTAAGCAATCCCTAATTAAAAGTCCCAATAGCTTAGGGTCTGCTTGGCAATTATGGGAATAGCGGTTATGAGGTGTTTTTAGAGTACGGGTTATGAGCGGTTATGAGGGGCCCGGTTTTGGATGGTTTTTAAGTAACGGCTTTTAAACCAGTCCAATCCATGCTTGGTAATTCACTAACGAGCGGTTCTGAAAGTTTTTTACACGAATACGAATAAATTAAATAGGGAATGGTATCGGTAGTTATAATTATATCTATTTTTGTGAGAATATAAATGGAATAAAAAAATAGAGCCGCTCAAAACCCGTCGATTTGGGGTGTTTACAAAGCCACCCAAAAATACAATACACCAGTTTTGGAGGATTTTTGAGCCGACGAAAACCAGTGTCTCAAAAAAATTAACAAGCAGGGGTTTTCATAAACGGTCGGTTCAAAAATACTCCAAAACCGGTGAAAACACCATTACCAAGCAGACCCTTAGTGAATAGAGGTCCTAAGCCCTACATCTTCAGGGTCTGCTTGGATTGAGGGAGAAAAAAATAAGCAGAGTTAAGTGGGGTTAAATGAGGGAGAGTAGAGTGAGGGGGAGTAGAATGAATACATATAATCTTGTTTAGATTAGAGGGAGAGTTAAGTGGGTGTGTTTAATAACTCTTGTTTGGATTTGAGGTTTTGAGTGAGTGGATGCTTAACAAAAATATGATAGTTACCAAAATAGTCTTATTACATATGTCATAAAATTAAATTTGATTAAAATTTTGATTAGAACTTGTCAAAATATCTTTACAAATTAGGAAGGTACGGACCAACATGTTGAAAACCAAAAAAATGAAGAAAAAAAATCATGATATTTTATAAAACAAATAAGGGGTTTTGGATATTTATAACTTTTTAAACAAAACCTCTCAATCACCCTCGTTAATTTCTCCGAATTGGGGGATTAAAAAAATGGACAAAAGATGGTAAAATAAACCCTCACTTAACCCTCTACAACCCTCCCTCCTAAACCCCACCCTCGAACCAAGGATGGTTTTATTTTTCCCTCACTTAACCCTCTTAACCCTCAATCCAAGCAGACCCTAAGGAGGCGTTTAGTTCAAGTTTTTGAGACTTGAGAATGAGTTTTGAATTCCTTACCCATATGTTTGGTATGTTTAGGATTGGGAATAAGGAGGGAATAGGAGGGGCTTAAATGAGAAAGTTATTCACATTGACTTGGGAAAGCTATTACGAAGTCTCCCTTGGGAATATATTTGTTTTCCTAGGAATGATATTTGGCTATTTTGTTTGGACGGTTATACCATCTCTTTTATTTTTAAATTTTTAACTCCTATCCCAAACATGTGAATCATCATGAAATTAATGAAAGAGTATTAAAGGAAACTAAATAAATTAAGTCTCATATCCCTTTGTAAACCAAATATGGAGATGAAATTTTTTAAAATTTTAAAATACCTATTCCCAACCTAACCAAACATGGGTATAGAAATGTTGAAATCTTTTCCCATGGAAAAGAAACTGAAAATCTATTCCTACAAATACAAAAAACTTATCCAAACGAGCCCTAAGGGTGTGTTTGGTAAACCGTATTTGGAGGTGGGATTTGAATTTTTATGGATTTGGAGACAAATCCATGGAATCCTATGTTTGGTTGGAGATGGATTTGGATATGAAAAATATGACAAAATCCAAAACTTGGATTTGGTTGGATTTTGGAGGAAGAAAATAATTATTCTTTAATAATTTCGTTAAAATATTTATTATTTAATAATTTTGTTAAAAATTAGTAAAATAAAAATTAGTTAATCTTTAATAATTTCGTTAAAAATATTTATTCTTTAATAATTTCGTTAAAAATAGTTAATTAATAAAAAAATAACTATTTTATTAGTATTATTAATTAATAAAAAATAGTATTATTAATTAAAAAAAATTAGTTAATTAGTTAATTTCGTTAGAATCATAATTAATAATTTATTAGTATTATTATAATATTCATTAATAATTTGTTAATTATTAATAATCATAATTTACTAGTGTTATTATAATATTAATTAATAATTTATTAGTATTATTATAATATTAATTAATAATTTATTAGTATTATTATAATATTAATTAATAATCATATCCTATGTTTAGTATTATTAATTAAAAAATTAGTTAACTAGTTAATTTTGTTATAATCATATTAATAATTTATTAGTATTATTATAATATTAATTGATAATTTGTTAATAACTATTTTATTATAATCTTAATTAATAATATTTTAATCACAATTAGAATCATATTTTATAATAATTTAATTAATAATTTACTAATCATAATAATATTAATTTATAATTACTATTTTTAAAATATTTAATTTATAGTTAATTAATCGTTAATTATTAATTATTAATTATTAATCAATAATTATAATTTATAATTATTAATCATTAATAAAAAATTATCAATTGTTAATTATTAATTATTAATCGTTAATTATAATTTATAGTGATTAATTATTAATCATTAATTATTACTTATTAATCTTTAATTATTAATCATTATTTATTTAAAAATTAATTAATCATTAATTATTAATTTTATAATTAATAATAACTAATTGTCAATTATTAATTACTAATCGTTAATTATTAATTTTATAAATAATAATAACTATAATTAATCATAATTAATTAATAGCTTAATTATTGATCATGACTATAATTTAATTATTAATCATAAATCCAAATCCTATGTTTGGTTGGAGTTGGATTTGAATCTTGAAATCCATGATTTGAATTTGGAGGATTTCCAAATCCAAATCCAAATAGTGAAATCCGGTTACCATACTATCCTATATATCTTATTTTACCCAGGCTTGTTTGTGTTGTGGCCATAAGCCCGATCCTTCTAATTTGAACTAGAATAGGTTTCTGATTCCTATACCTACCTGCATCCCGTTTGGTTTAGTGTAATGTAATGGTATTCGCAATATAATCAAATAAAAAAATTATTATTTTTATTTGACCACATTGCAATTTACAGTGTACCAAACTAGCTAGTCTACATGTACGTGTTTTGCACGTATTTCAATTAAAATATCATAAGGTCAGCTACTGTCTTTCCGTCTTTTTAAAGTGACTATTCACGTGTATGTGTTTTCTTTTTACAAATGCCAAGGGATTATCAGGACCGGTCCTGAGCAATTGGGGGCCCAAGGCAAATTTTTTTAAATGGGTCTCATACATAATGTAAAAAAAGTCTAAATAAAATAAAATTTTGTTGTAGTTAAGATTTGAACCAATAACCTCTTAAATACAAGTCTAGCATTATAACCACTACACCACAATACTTTTTGTCAAAAAAAGACATGATACATACTAGTTCTATTATAGACAGTTCTATGTTGGTGTCCCCTTTCGTCAGGGGGCCCTGGGCCGTCGCCCGGCCTGCCCTGGGCCAGGGCCGCCCCTGGGGATTATAAGTACAAATTTTGTTCTTTTTTTTAATTTTCTATTGAGAATAATTAATAATTAACTTTGAAAATATGGTAAGGACATAAAAATTTATTACCATTGGATTCCATGAAAAATTGTATAGAAAGATGAGACTTCATAGCATGCAAACTTTATTGTTTTGACTCTTAAACATAAATGACATGCAAGTTTTTTTTTTTTTTGATGGGAATACTGATTTTATTGATGCATTGCACTAGAATCAGAATAGGAAGCAGTACAATCTTCCTCCAATGGGGCAATAATGCACTCTGGAGGGGTTACATAGAATTCTGAAGCAGAATTGTGTAAAGCATAGTAGGCTAATGAGTGAGCCACCTGATTCCCTTGACGTCTGACGAACACAAAGGTAGGACGTTTCGGGAGATTAACCATGTCGTCTTGAATACGACAGTGGAGATCATACATTCTCCATGGTAGGTCTAATTCTCCATTAAAGATTCTGATGACCGATAATGAGTCGCCCTCAATGATGAATTCTGTTGCCTTGATTTGTTGTGCTAGAAGAATGCCTAACTGAACTGCTTCCAACTCCGCCCAGAAGCTGCGTTCATCGACATAGAGAAGGGGTTGAAAGCAAGTCTTAGCTACAATAAATTTCCCCTCCGAGTCTCTGGCTACAACAGCCATTGCTATTGTTGTGGATGAGGTTGCACCATCAATGTTGATTTTGATGACCCCTCTCAAGGGTAAGCTCCATTTCATTGGCATGGCTGTCATAACACGCAAGTTATGAATCTTATGAACATAATCCTGGCTTCTGCAGAAATGATCCGCTTGCTGTAACTGCGCGTAGTTGATGATGCGATGGACGTTAGGAGCTACGTGCCGGAATACACAGTCACATCTAGCCTTCCAAATTGACCAAACGAGGGAAGCACCAATATAGAAGGCCTCTTTCGACCCTGGCTCCCTTAACCATTCAGACAGGAGAGTATAGATCGACATATTGCCTTTCACTTTCAGTCCGAGGCAGCTTGCAAACCAGACGTTCTTGGCCACATAACTGTGAAGAAATAGATGATTGGCGTCCTCCTCGAACGATAAAGCATAAAGGACAAAGCGGGCTGATGTTGAGGATTCGCCGTTTGATACTCGTGAGGGTCGGCAACGCGTTATTAAGCAAACGCCAAACGAAGTACTGAATCCTTGGGTACATTGCCCTCATTTCCCACAGATTAGTCCATAGACTCTTGTCCTGGCTATAGCTCGAACAACTAGGCGATTGACGTCGGAGCGATTCGTACAGCGACTTCGACGAAAACCTGCCATTCTTGGCGCCCATCCAAATGATACTATCTTCCCCATCAGCATCCCGTAAGGAGATATCCATGATGGCACTAGCTTCAAAAGGCTCGAACAACGCTGCAATGAGCTCCTTGTTCCAGGTACGGGATGATGGGTTCATTAGATCCCTGACCAGCTTGATGTTGTCAGGCAATGCGACTCTAGGCGTTACTCTGAATCCAGGCAAAGTCGGGACCCATGGTTCGTTGAGGATATCAATCCATCCACCCTTTGTCTTCCACATAATGTTGTTGGCCATCACAGTTCTAATATTCAATATGCTAGCCCATGTGGGAGAGTCCCGTTTGGAGCGTTTTGCCGTCCATATGGACATGTTTTGGAGATAAATACCTTTGAGCAATCGAACCCAGAGATGTTGCGGATTGTTAAGGAATCGCCAAAGTAATTTCCCGATCAGCGCATCATTAACCCATGCCAGTTTCCTGAAGCCCAGACCACCGTGGCATTTCGGTTGAGATATTTTATCCCAAGCCAGAAAGTGAAGTTCTTTCTCCGTAATATTGTGCCCCCACCAGAAAGTCCGTTGTAGCCTTGTTAATGAGTCTGTAACTGCACGAGGAAGCTTATACGCTGACATGTAGTACACAGGTAACGAGCCAAGTGTGGATTTAATCAATACCGATCTCCCTGCATGAGAGAGGAGATGCGCCTTCCAGGCTTCCAGCCTTGGAGGCGCGTTCTGTATTTCTCAACTAAGGAATCATATGTAGCTAACCTCCCTTTAGGCTTTAATAACTCAATAGAAATCAATGGTTCATACATGTTCAGCCCGATGCTTCTAATTTGATTTGGAATAGGTTTCCGATTCCCAGCCTCTCTCTCTATATCTATCTCTGTATATACATACATATTCTTTTCCCTAAAAAACTACGCAAGCACTTCTGACTGCTCCAATGGAAGTAGAAGATCACCCCCCAAAGGAAGAAGAAGAAGAAGAAAAGATCCCATACTTAGAGATGCTCATCGATCAAGGCGACACGTGGCTGACAATAAATGCTGCATACGTGTTGACATCGTGCCAGCTCCGCTTCGAATTCCGCTTCCCAGACCGACCGAGCCTCATCCAATGCTCCTCCTACGAGTTGAAGGTGGAGGCGGAGGAGGTCCTATCCCTACCGCGACATATCTTATCCAAATACTGCAATACCAACGCGTTGTTCCGCAGGTGGGAAGAGAGCATCTACTTCCTCCTCTACTACGCCGTCAGGCGGATGTCCCTCGACTCCGCGTCCCAGCTCGGGGTCCGTCTAGGGGCCTTATTCGAAGTAGACTTGTACGACGACGGCGACGACCGGAGGGCCGCCAGTCCCAGAAGCAACCAGCTGCTGAGGCGGCACGAGCTGGACGAGGATCACGATAGCAGCAGCAGCAGCAGCAGCGACTGCTCTATTTGTTTAGAGGGGTTCGAGGACGAGGAGGAGTCGACGTGTCTGCCTTGCTCGCACGCGTTCCACTGTCGATGCCTCGGCGGGTGGCTGCCCAGGAGTCGCACTTGTCCCCTCTGCAGGTACGAGATGGACGATTGGTATTTCGAGAGGATTCGACCGCTGCCTCGCCAACTGCTTGAGAGGATACGTGCACTGCCTCGCCGAGTGGTCTCCGAAGAACGTGATGGATGATTGGTGGTATATTAAGAAGATTCCGTGGTACTACTGTTCACTAATTGACCTAATTTTGTGTTCTATCTTTTGCGAGTGTGTTTGGTAACCTTGGAGGGAGGGAGAGGAAAATTTAAGGAGTTTATTCACTTGTTTGGATAAACAAAAAGTAGAAGAAAAAAATTTAAAAATAATATTTTATTTATTATGGATAGATATAATTACCATTTAATTCTTGATTTTTTCAAATCATAATTAATAACTACTTTATTGAAGGGTAGTTGGGTAATTTATTTCACAATCCTTTTTTTTTTCTTTTTTTTTTGAGGAAATAACAAGCTTCATTAAGTTAAAATAAGCAATGACACATGGTTACTTTTGTCATAACTTTTGTAATAAATGTCGGAAAAGGAGGAGGAAAAATCAATCCCATGGGTCTCACCAATTTTCTTCCTTGTCAGGAAATTGATTCCCAAGTTTGTAGCTAATAAACAAAGCAAAGGAACAACTTTTCTTTCTTGATTCCTTAAATTCGTGAACCAAACGAGGCTAAATTTTCTCACATTTTTCTCTCAAAATTTTTCTTCTCCCGTTTTCCTCTCTTCCCAAACAATACTTTAATTTCAATAAGATTTACTTTAGAAACAGTAGTTATGGAAAGGTTTTCTTCGTATATATATAGAATATTATTAGCATATCTCAATGACACAAAATCACATTCAACTGTAGAAACTTGAATAAGATCTACTTTAGAAACATTTATGGAAAGATTTTGGTATATAGAATATTATTCTCATATCTCAATGACACAAAATCGCAATATATTCAGTTTGGACTTTCTTGATTTTCTATTTGCGTGCATAGAAGAGTACCTACTTAATTCATCACAATAGGTTATTAATCACAATTATTACGTGTCCACATATATATATATATATATATATATATATATATATATATATATATATATATATATATTCAAGTTTTCCAAAATCACAATACTCATATGATAAATTATTTCTAGAGAGATCACATACATATTGTATATATGTCAAAGCTAATAACAAGTTTACACAACATCTAAATCCATGTTTAACGTAACTACATGTCTAAAATTTATGAAGGAGAATAATATTCTACTTGACCCATTAGCACTCGAGGCAAAGTGTAAAATATGATAATTTGTTTAAATAAATTTTGTGACAATAAACTAATTTTTAAGCAGTTAATATTCTGTCCAAGATATTAAATAGAAAGAAATATAATAATAAATATAATTTTACACGAAATAGAAAATCAAGAAAGTGATAGAGAGCTTGCTCTTAAGCTTTTGGAGTTGGGTTCCAAAAATTCTTCCAATATAATTCCCTAGGTTAAAATCATGCACAAAAACATATAATTTAAGAAAATCATAATTTGAATTTTGGAAATAAAGGAAATGGAGATTTGTTTGTGGAAGAGAAATTATACCTCAAGGATATTTTGCAAGGAAATGTAGTTGAAGGAGGAAGGTTGGAAAGAGAGGAGGAGAGGGGAGGCGGGTTGCCGGGGTGACCCGGCGGCGACGTCGGCCCGGCGGAACTGTCATTCAAGTAGTTGATATAAAAACTATTGGAACATGAAGAGTTGTATGAAAAAAGAAAACTCCATAGCATACAAACTTTATTATTTTGACTCTTAAATATAAATGATATACATGTAGTTGATATAAGAACATCATGTTCATAAAATACTCAAGGGAATTTTAGGAATACAAGTAGTTGATATAGAAAGAAACGCTCCAAAACCAACCGGTTGGTTTTGTATTATGGAACCACCCTATGTTTCATAGGTTGAATTACAATTTAGTGGTTGAGATTAAAAAAAGGTGTAGACCCCACCAACTTTTTAAGTCATCTAATATCAACCACGGGCATTATCGCCGGCCGACTATTGGCCTCCCCATGCTATCTTCGGGTCCCACCCGGACCAGGAGGCCAATGGCCAACCGCCACGTTGGCCGACGGTCACGTCCGCGATTACAAACCGCGGAAAACCTAACAGCTCCGATATATATTATATTATCACAACTGCTAGTGATAGTCTCCCGATATTATTTTTCCACCCAAAAAATCTAAGGGAGCACCTCCGCCCCCTTCTTTCCCTAATTTCCTCCTCGATCACCGCCCAATGGAAGCCCCAATGGAAGAAGATGCCTCAAATCAGAAAGAAGGGGGAGGAGATCACCGCCCATACTTGGAGATGTGCATCGTTCAAGGCAACACGTGTTTGAGAAGGAGGACTCGACGTGTTTGCCTTGCTCGCACGTCTTCCACTGTCGATGTCTCGCCGAGTGGTTGCCCAATAGCTTCACGTGTCCCGTTTGCAGGTACAAGATGGATCGTCAATAATGCTAAATCTACTACCAAATGTTTACAACCCACTTACAACTACTCACTCATTTGCTAACATGTGGACCATGGCCCACATGTCAGCAATGGGTGAAGATTGTAAGTGGGTTGTAAGCATTTGGTTGTAACTGTAGCATTACTCGATGGATCGTTGGTACATTAAGATAGTTCCTAGTGAAAAAAGGGCTGTCCTAAGTAACAATTCCTCTAAACTGGATTAGCCCCAATCCTGGACTAGCCATGAGTAAATTTGGAAGTGCCTTTATAAATTGACATTTTTAAGATTAGGAAATGAAAAGATAATGGATGGATGGCTAGACTTAGGTTTAGAATGACATGGGTTGCTAGGATTTTTAATTTGGCAGAGAGAGAATATACTTTGATTGAAGGAAAGAGCTAAGGTCCAAGATGAGCTATACTCTAGTACCATGTAGAAAGCTACAACTGAAATAATTAGGACACCTTTCCTTGAGTGGTTTAAATACGTATATACATGAGTCTTGGAGGAGGAGGAGACCGTACTCATACAAGTGAGTCCAGTGTGAGACTAAACATAGACGCACACTAAAATATAACGCTTTTAAGACATTGCTAATTACTAAAATATACATAACATACATGAAAGTATGCTTGAGAAGAGAACTTTTATATAGAAACGATAAAGAATCAAATATCAATAGTATGAGTGTGGATCATCCAATTTCTCATCTTCAAAAGACATGGAAGAGCATTAGATCTTATGTCCTTGAAAGAACATTGTATACATATATATATATATATATATATATATATATATATATATATATATATATATATATATATATATGGAAAAAAATATATATATATATATATATGGGTTAATTGTATTAACTATTCCTATGTTTTACATTTATTACATGGACTATCCCTGCTTTGAAACTAATTACACGGACACCCCCTATAGTTTCTATTTTCTATAGAAACTAATAACACAGACCGTCCCTATGGTTAATAAAATTTATAAAAGAGAGGGATGGTCAGTGTAATTATTTTCGGAATAGGGATGGTTCCTGTACTACTCATGAAACATAGGAAGGTCAGTGTAAATAACCCTACATATAAAGCAGTGGCCACATGGAGATCTGAATAATTTAACTATTCAACATATGAATTCTCAATTTCACAGAGTAAATAGCTCAGATATTCTAGATAGAAAAAGAGGAAATAAATTTTGACATCATATAGTTAGGAAGAGGAAATGTTGTAGTTATTGTTGCTTCATTGTCCAACTCCAGATAGTTTGTTGAATCCAACAACCACAGATAAGAATCCAACAATTAAGATTTGGATTCATGTCAAGCCTTTTCCTTCTCAGGACAACTGGTTTTGAATAAAGAAACAAACAAGTTTAACATTTTTAGCTTTTGTGAGCATAAAAATTCTGTAAGCCATCTGATTTTCTTTTCAGTCAGTAGGACCTAATATCTCAGGAAATTTAGGCTACTCGATTAATGAATATGTTCACCATGTTGCTCTATTATAATGGTTGAAAGTAAAAAAAGTTCAGTGACAATTGTAGAAATGTCTGTAAATTCTATGAAGCAGTGACTTAGAGATATTGTTGGAAAAAATACTAGACAGAATTTCTAAAGCATGCAATCAGAAGAAGTAAAATTTAGAACATGAATTAAAAGTTTAGGCTTCGAAGAACGTTACAAACGATGTCCTTAGAATAGAATTTCGCCCCCACAATCGTGCAGCGGGTTCCAGGCGATCTATCCCCGAGATACAACGAATCCTTCGATCCACAGCACCGTGCACCCGGTAGTGAATCCCTCGATCGATCACAGCCTTGCCCAGAGAAGGAGTTGGACGGAGGAGCGGAGGAAGGTTTCGGTTGCGATGTTTCTCTTCTGCGCGAACAGAGTTTCGAACGAGAGAGAGGAGAGAGAGAAAAGATTTTTCATATATCCTCAAAACGGATCAACTGATTTGATTTAAAATCAAATCTCTCTGTACGTGGCCATAATTATCTCCACGATCCACAAATCACGTAACGGGATTACGTGGTAACAGTTCTACGGAAGACCAGACAACTGAAACAAAAAGAAGAATAAATCAAATAAGAATAAAAAGAGAGAAAATTACCTTTATACCCTTGGTCCGGTCCGCGGCGTGCTAAGTGCTAAGTGCGCGACAAATAAACGCGCATTTAAATCGCGCACCCGCTCGCGGGTTGGATGGGATATAGCCCATCCCCTATACAACCCACTAACCCACTAAGGAGGGGAAAGCCTTATATGGAAAGGAGAACTTTTTCTCTTTTTCCATGTGGGACTAAAAGAATGGAGTGCCTTTTTGAATCACATATAGGTTGCTTCCCAAGCAACAACACATCAAAAAACCAACAATCTCCCACATGATTCAAAAATGGACAAAAAAGGATATAGATCGATAGAACGATAGGAAAGAGAATAAGATTTGGGGAGTTACATTGTGTATCAGAGGAAGGTGTCTTCCGGACTTGAACCTCCCCTTAGTGTTGTATATTTCATCTATACGGACCCAAAGCGACGTAAGTCTTGAACTTAGGATCTTATTTGTACAGACTCAACGTACACACAAACACATTGCAGGCATTTGATCGTATCAACAGTTGTGCACTTTTCGGCCATGTGCTTATCTCGGTTTCTTGAGAGCTCTAGAGAACAGCCCAAGTTCCCATAGAAAGCGGTCCCACTTTCACTCCCAAATAGGTGAATCTTTCTGGGTATTCTACAATTTATATACCCTGCTTTACATGCCACAGATTCATTAAGATTTTACAATCAACCTCATTTTTATTGCATATCAACACTATATAGTAGAGGAATGGTTCATTACAATTACATCTATATAGTGCTTTCCAGTCACACATCAATTTTGTTGTTACCCATTGAACCTTTTCTTGGTGCTACCAATCGAAGGTTGGGTTGCCTTTGAGGTAACTCAATCTATGGGCTTCAACCTCATTCCTCTTGCCGTCTCCAACACTAGTCTCCTCGAGAGACCTTTAGTTAGAGGATCCGCTAGATTGTTCTTTGATCTGACGAAGTCAATTGCAATTACTCCACTGGACCGCAATTGCTTCACCCGATTGTACCTCAGACGTATATGTTTGTATTTTCCATTATAGCTTGTCCTTTGAGCCTTTGCTATTGCAGCCTGGCTGTCACAGTGTACAGGGATAGCAGGAACTGGTTTGCTCCACAGAGGAATATCTGTTACCAGATTCCTGAGCCAGTCTGCTTCCTCACTGGTGAGGTCAAGAGCTATGAACTCTGCCTCCATAGTCGATCTAGATATACAGGTCTGCCTGGTAGAGTTTCAAGCGACAACAGCTCCTCCCAATGTGAATACATATCCACTTGTGGCTTTGGTCTCATCTGTATCTTAGATCCAGTTTGCATCAGTGTACCCTTCCAATACAGATGAGTATCCTCCATAGAATAATCCATGGGATGACGTGCCCTTCAGATATCTCTACCCTTTCTAAGGTAGTCCAGTGTGAACTATTCAGATTGCTTGTGTACCGACTAAGTTTTCCTACAGCGTAGGAAATATCAGGTCTGGTACGGTTAGCAATATAGTTCAAACATCCAATTTGCTGAGAATACTTCAGCTGAGCCACACTGTCTCCTTTGTTCTTCTTCAACTTGATACTTGCATCATATGGAGTGCTTACAGGTTTAGAATCAAAATAGTTAAATCTTTTCAGGACCTTTTCTATATAGTGAGATTGGGAGATACCAATTCCCTTAGAAGTGCGACTTAATTTAAGTCCTAAAATCACATCAGCAGGTCCTAAATCTTTCATATCAAAATTTTGAGACAGAAAACTTTTGATATCATAGATAATATCCATGTCAGTGCCAAAAATAAGAATATCATCAACGTATAAGCATAATACTATGCATGAACTACCAACTGTTTTGCTATATACACATTTATCAGAATCGTTAATAGCAAAACCATAATATAGAATTACCTTGTGTTCAGCCCATAAAGAGATTTAATCAATTTGCATACCTTGTGTTCTCGTGCTGGAACAACAAACCCTTCAGGTTGTTCCATGTAAATCTCTTCCTGTAAATCTCCATTCAAAAAGACAGTTTTTACATCCATTTGATGAATAAACAGTTTATGAACAGATGCAATAGCAATTAACATTCTAATTGTGGCAATTCTAGTAACTGGAGAGTAAGTGTCAAAGAAATCTACTCCTTCCCTTTGTTTAAACCCTTTAGCAACTAACCTTGCTTTAAACTTCTCAATAGATCCATCAGGTCTTAGCTTCTTCCTGAATATCCATTTGCAACAAATTGGTTTACAACCTACAGGAAGGTTAACCAAATCACAAGTTCTATTTGACATAACAGAATCTATTTCACTATTAATGGCATCTTTCCAAAATAGTGAATCTACAAAAGACATATGTCACGACCCGTTACCCAAATTGTTGGGCCGGGCCGAGCCATGTCCAGCCTACGCTTGGTTAAAGCGTAGTAAGCTGTTCTAAGAATAGACAATAAAGGATCTAAGCTGCTAACAGTTCTAAAATCACATTTAAAGGTTCATCACAACAAGCATCTATAAGCGAAAGTAAAATAAGTACAGACTTAATAATACACTTCCAAAGTATCTAACTGGAGACAAAGTCCAGTAACTACAAGATATAGTCTAAATAGTTCAATAACTAAGCCAAAAATAATCTAAGCAAGACTACCAAGCGAGGTTTCCTGCGGGAACTTCCTCGGGAACAAAAGCCTGGTCCTCTGTAGTGGGTCCATAGACAAGATCACAGAGGAAATCTTCCTCCGAAAGTATTCCTACAACGTTATCCTGTCAGGACGGGAGCAAGTACTGATTCTATAAACGAAACATACTGAGCATGGAATGAAAAAGAGATGTAGTAAATAAGAATCATGGCATCTATCTCATGTCGTATCACAATCATGTCATATCACAAATCTATCATGTCATATCATAATCTATCATGTCAGGAATACATTTGTCATGACGACATATGTATATCTAGAGTTTAAAACTGGAGCAGGTACGTGATCGTCAATAGATGTACAATGTGCAGTGGCACATAATGAAATGTACTTTCGTACAAGTGTAAAGGCGATAGATGTACATACGTACAAATACAGCTTTGAGAGTTACCTACGAACACAGAAATCATATAAAATAAAACTTTGCTCTGTAAATACATACGGAGAGGGGGGGCATGATCACGTACTCAACTGTCACTTTTTTCATAACCCATATTCTAACATGTGAGAGATACGAGAACAGTAAAAACATGTAGGAGATACGTGAACAGCAAAAACATGTGGGAGATATGAGAACAGTAAAAACATGTGAGAGATACGAGAACGATATAAAACATGTGAGAGATACTGGGAGCAGTATAAGCATGGCAGGTACTGGGAGCAGTATGAAACATGTGAAGATCAGACTTGCAGTTCAAGAAACGGTATTTTAACATGGTTCATACGCAATTCATTATCATATGCAGTAAATAAAGTTTGTAGGGGTACTCGCCTCGAACAAAGCAAGAATACTAGTACGAAGATATAGATGTCCGGTATCCTGTCAATAATGATATACAAACTCAGCATCTAAGTTATGTTCAAGATTTTACACTAGTGGTGTGACACGACTCCTAACTGGATACTAGCCAAGTGGGGACCTAGCATAAAAGTCCAATGTGGGGTGACACTATATCCAAACTAATTTTCTAGGACCTTTACAGTAGTGTAGGGTGAGGTCCAATACTACAATAACTCAAATCAACACAAAACTTTGTAAGTGGCGTAACTACTCAATAAATAAATTAAACTGTACACTGAGTTCCAACAATTTTTGAGATAGACAAAAAGCTCAATTATACATAAAATAAAGTACCAAAATGATCCTTGTTAATTATAGAAATTTATACTAATTTTTCTGGGATTTATAAACTCTCATAGATATTTATTAAAAATCAGCAAACACATGTATCCTGAAAATGAGTTCTGTTTTCCTTTTTTATAAAATGCCAAAAGTAATTATTAAATGCTGAAACAATTATAATAAATTAGCTAAATTAACATAGTATTTAAATACAATTTTTCCCAGATTTAACACAGCAATTAAAATATATATAAAAATTTAAAAACATCAAGCAACAATTTCTGAAAAATAATTAATTACAAATTAAGGATGATACATAAGAAAAATCTACAGATGTTGTCGGATGATAAAATAAATATCACCAACATGTCCAAAATGGTCAAATTAGCTAGGATAGCCTATCCATAAGTCCAATTTAGACACAGGGGCAAAACGATAATTTTGGGTCAAAATGATGTCCGCCGTTGGACACACTTTGTACCGAAAAATATGTCAGGATAAAAGTCTACAAAACCTAGCAAATTACATATCCATGAATCTAGAATGATGATACGAACTCAACGATATGTCTGAAATAGGATTTCGATGTGCCGATCTCAAAATGACACGTTAATACGGACATTTGGAATCCGGTTTGCACCGAAATGCGTGCCGGAGCAAATATCTTCAAAACTCAGCAAATTATATGTCAACGAGTCCAAAATGACGATACGAACTCAACGGTATATCCGGAATTGGATTTCGATGAGCCGATCTCAAAGTGACCCGTTGACTCGGAATGTGGGACCCGCTTTGTACCGAAATACGTGCCAGGGCCCACGTTCTCCAAATCAAGCAAATTTTATATGAAAACGTGCCAGAACGACGCCACGAGTCTACTGGTGGTGTCAGAAATTGAATCCGAAGTTCCGGGTTCAAAAATAGAATTTTACAAGTGTAAATTAAAGAATTCGAATTCGACCAACCAAACGTGGTTATAATGAAACGAAACTTAAGGGACAGGAAGACGGTTATACCAGCTGCGCACAGGAACTGGTAGCGCACCAACCGGAGCTGCGACGGCGGAGTTACGAGCTGACGAAGTCGGCTCCACAAAACTGTCCAAAAACAGTACAATTTAAAGTGTCAACTTGATGGCCAGTTTTGATGTATCAAACGACGAAATTAACGGACGAAACTTAAGGGGAGTGAAGAGATATATACCGAGATTGTGACGGAGCAAAGAGTTCGTCGATCCAACGGTCGGATCTCTCGAAAAACGCAAACTCGTGCGTCACGACGGGATTTCGACGTAAATGCACGAATAGCCCATGCCATGCGTCGGGGACGACGGAGGCGGCAAGGGGGGTTCGCCGGGGGTGCGCCTGGCCAGGGGAGGGTCGCCGGCAGCTGCTGCTGGCCGCGGCGGCGCCGGCGCGCGTGGCCGTGCGCACACTGTTGCGCCGCGGCTACTGCTGCATGCTGCTGCTGCATGCCGCGCTGTGCTGCTGCGGCCGGTCGGCCAGGGCGGCGGCGGCGCAGCGTCGGGCACGGCGGGGGTGGCTGTGCGGTGGTGGTGGCGGTTCGGGTGATGGTGGTGGTGATAATAGTTAGAGTGGTGGTGATGGTTAATGGTGGTGGTGGTTTGAAGTGATGGTGGTGAAGATGGTGTTGATGATGAAGAAGATGAGAAGAAGATGGAGGGGGTGGCTGTGGGTTGATGGAGGAAGGAGGAGATGGAGAGAATGATGGTGAGGGTGGTGATGTCGGCCGAGAGGGGGTGGGTGGTGAGTGTGTGTTGTGTTTTAGAGGTGAGAGAGAGAGAGTGATATATGTTTATGTGTGGGTGTGGGTAATATAATATAGAAAGAGTGAGAGAGAGATTGTGTTAGAATAGAGAGAGAGAGAGAGAGAGAGACTATTGAAGAGGGAGAGAGATAGGTCGGCCGAATTGGGGGGGGGGGGGGGGGGGGGGTTGTGCTGGTGATGGGGTTGTGTGTGTTTGTGTAAGGAGAGAATATATATATATATATATATATATATATATATATATATATATATATATATATAAGAGATATTAAAGGAGATATTTGTAGAGTAGAGAGAGAAAGAGATATTTTCAAAATAGGAAAAAGAGAAATATTGTGTGGGATGTTTGGACAGTACTGAGGGAACAATATGGAGCTTGGGTTCGGGTTCGATCGAGTCGGGTCGGATCAAAATCGGACAGGGGACAATAATTGAATTTAAATGGGTATTTATAATCAGGGGTAAATAAGTAACATGCGGAGACTCAAATAAATGGGACACAAGTATCATGTGGGTAGTAGGATTCATGTGGGCTATGTCCATACTTTGGGTCGACTAGGTTGGATCGATGTCGGATCCCGAAAGTAAATTGGAAATTAAATCAGGTTTCACGGTAGAAAATAAATCGGCCCAAATTGACCCAAAAGTTGTGCGAAGAAAATGAAGCACAAAATGGAGTGTCTGAGTGGGACACGAAGGTCATGGGTGAAGAACGTCTTGAGTAGATCATTTATGAGAAGTTGGTTCTGAAAAACGACTGGTCTGGTACTCCTAAATTAAAAGTCACGGTAACGTGCAAATGATGATCAAAGATAAGAGTGAGAATAATTATTCAACGATTAATTGGTCTAAGTTGACCCGAAGTTGCGCGATACAAAAAGAGCACAAGGGAACGAGTTTAAGTGGGACATGATATATCAAAACGAAGATAATCTTGTCTACTACAAAACTCGTAAAGAGAGTTTACAGAGATTGGCATCCCTGTCGCTCCAGAAGTCAAAGTTACGGAAAGGTACATTAATGGTCAAAACAATTAAATAATAAAATATTTATTGAAAATAATTCATTTAGAAAATTTAAAATAAACCATGAAATTCAAGGGGCTTACAACATAGCCCCTTAATAAGATATAGGGTCCTCTTCAACAAGGTAAGTGAAAAACCCTTCTCCTAGGTTTGGTTCTCTTCTAGTTCTTTTACTCCTCCTAGGTTCTACTAGGGTTTCTACTTGAGAACTAGAAGTTGCAATTGGAACTTGTGCATATATAGAAGATCCAGGGGTTCTATTTTTCAAAGGAAAGACATTTCAAAAAATGTAGCATCCCTAGATTCCATAACAATGTTTGCATCAATACCATTAACCTCACTCTTAATAACAAGAAATCTATAAGCAATACTGTTTTGAGCATAACCCAAAAATACACAGTCTACGGTCTTGGGTCCCAATTTCCTTTTCTTAGTTGGGGGGACAGAGACTTTTGCAAGACACCCCCACACTTTGAAATATTTCAAAGATGGTTTTCTGCCCTTCCATAATTCATAAGGGGTTTTATCAGTCTTTTTAAAAGGAACTTTATTCAGAATATGGCATGCAAAAAGTAAGGCTTCCCCCCCACAAATTATCAGATAGACCAGAGCTACCTAACATAGCATTAATCATATCTACTAAAGTCCTATTTTTCTTTCTGCTACCCCATTCTGTTGAGGAGCATAAGGGACAGTTACTTTATGTATTATTCCATGCAATTCACAAAAGGAGTCAAAATCAGCAGAGGTGTATTCACCCCCACAATCAGACCTAAGAATTTTTATTTTCTTTTCAAGCTAATTTTCAACTTCAGCTTTAAAAGAAACAAACTTACTAAGAGCTCATCTTTTGTTCTAAGCAAGTAAACATAGCAATATTTAGAATAATCATCTATAAAAGTTATGAAGTAACGCTTACCACTACGAGTGAGGACACCGTTTAATTCACAGATGTCGCTGTGAATAAGCTCCAAAAGCTGAAAATTCTTTCAACTGAATGAAAGAATTTTTTTAGGCTGTTTGGCTTGGGTACAAATTTCACATTTTTCATTCTTGCTCATATCAATCTTGGGAATCAATTGCAAATTAGACATTCTCTTTACAGAATTGAAATTAACATGTCCCAAACGACTATGCCTAACATCATAGCTATCAACATTAGAAGATATAACATTTGAAACAGAAATATAAGTACAATCTATATTATTTGAAGTAGAATTCAGAGTACTACAAGGCATGTCAACAGAAAGTTTAAATAGACCCCCCACAAACATAGCCTTTCCCAATAAAATTCCCATTTAAGGAGATTACAACTCGGTCAGACTCAAAAACAAGTTTGTAGCCATATTTTTTAACAAATATCCAGAAATCAGATTTTTGTTACGTCCGGTACTCTCAACACTGAGTCAGTATCTCTGCCCCCTTCTCTGTGATCAGTAAGGTGTGCTCGAACTGCGCAGACAAGCTTCCGTCTTCTGTTACTGCGGTCCAGTCATCGGACCATACAATAGCATTGGTGCTCCCTAGTGTTAGCATGGGCTCTGCACGAAAGCCAAATCAGTATAAGAAGAGCACATAATATGAAGAAATGCAATCCCCGGTTATAAGTCCATCACACAGACAATTTAGAGGACCATGCGTCGCTGAAGGCGCTGAAGAATTGGCAGGTTCGATGGTTCGGTAGGGAAATTCGTCAGTTCGCGACCCTTTTTTTACCCTTTTTTGGCAAGAAACATGCACAAGGGACCTATAGTTGCTTCCCTCTATGGAAAACACATACAACATTAATTATATTCCTTTTCTTTAGTTTAGCATCATAAGTTGCTAGAAGAGGGTAGATGTAACAAAAGTGACGACGATATATTTGTTTAAAGGTCTACTTGGATTGACGGTGAAGAGAGTTAAGTCAGTTAATTGAGGGGGAAAAATCATGCTTGTTTGAGAGTTGGGGTTTAGGAGAAAAAGTCATAGAGGGTTAAGTCGGAGAAGTTTAACCTTTGTCTATTTTTTCCATCTCTCAAATCGGGGGGGGGGGGGGGGTAACAAGGGCAAGTGAGGACATGTTTGATAAGTCGTAAATATCCCTTGTTTTGACAAGTTCTAATTAAAAACTCAATCAAATCTAATTTTATACCACATGTAATAAGGATACTTTGATAACTATTGCATTTTTATTAATTCTCCTACTCAAAACCTCCAATCCAAGCAAGTGTTATTAAACACACCCCACTTAACTCTCCCTCAAATCGTGGGAGTTGTATGAATAATGGAAAAACTCCATGAAAGAAAGATTAATGACTCGTATAAATTACTTAAAGGAAAATGTTTCGAAGAAATCCAACGAGTAACTAATAGTCATTTTATAAAGAAAAAAAGTCGCTATCATCCCTTTTTCTGGCGAATCACGCAATCCTAGGATTTCGTAAACTAATAAGTTCATCAAATGAATCATAATCACAATTGAAATAATCGGAAAAGAGAGATGAGTTAATATATGTTCTAAAGTCACAAATATCATAAACATAAATAGAGTTACCATCACATAATTGAAATCAGGCAAACAAGGTTATATGCAATGACTCTTCGCGCTCTCACTTAACTTCCCTTCACTTAACCCCTAAGTCTGCTTATTTTTCCCCCTCAATCCAAGCAGACCCTAAAGGAAAGATTAGGTCTAGAGGGTGAACTCAATTATGACGCCATATCAGGTAAGGATAGTCTCCTTCTTCTTCCCTTTCATTGGTCAGCACTCTAGCATCGGGCATCCTACTGCTTTGCTGCTAACAAGCCAACAATTTAACATCGGGCAACCTACTGCTGTTTCTACATTAGGGTCTTTTAATCATACTTATTTTTATCTCCCTGCTCTTTTATCCTATTCTCAATTGTCTTCTCGATCACTTTCTTTGAGTATACAAAAGTAATTCAGATATAATTAGTTAATTACTATGACTTGGGAATTCAAATTGGATTTATTCAGCAGATTACTAGTGTTAAGTCAGGAATAGGATTATCATGCCTTATAGAGACCTTTATACTTATTTGGATATTTAAACCCAGAGCAGCTGCCTAAGTGCATGGGGTGCGCTTAAGTGGCTGCCCATTCCAGCCACTTAGTTTAATCAATCTGCTATTTTCTGCTTTGAAATCATTTAAAGCAACTAACATGTGTGAGCAGCTTAACAATACAGAGTATTGAAAGTCAGGAGACTGGCGAGCAAAGGTTTGGGAGTCAAAGTCTTAGGCTGTGTTTGGTCGATGGGAAGGTGGGAGTAAAGGGAAAGCAAAAGAAACTGTAAAATAATATTTCCTTGCTTGGTTATAGTAGGAAGAAAAAGAAAGAGAGTCAGAATATCTCACATATTACCATTTTCTTCCCCCGTCTTCTTCACTTACGAAAACCATTTCCCTTTCTCTCCGACAAAGATGAAAGAAATTTCTATTGGACCATTCAGTCCCCACTCTTCCACTCATCAACTCTAACCTCCCCCACTCCGTAGGAAGAAAAAGAAAGAGAGTCAGAATATCTCACATATTACCATTTTCTTCCCCCGTCTTCTTCACTTACGAAAACCATTTCCCTTTCTCTCCGACAAAGATGAAAGAAATTTCTATTGGACCATTCAGTCCCCACTCTTCCACTCATCAACTCTAACCTCCCCCACTCCGCCACTCTATCAACTCTTTCTTATCATTTTTTTTTCTTCACAACTTTCTATATGATTTTGTCTTGATTTTCTCGATTAGCCAATCAAGCAAACAAATTATTTCATTTTTCTCTTTCATCCTTTTTGTTTTCCCTTCTCCCCACGTCCCACCAACCAAACACGGCCTTAAGGAAGACAAAATTGCACTAACAAGAAATCAAGAAACAATCAGACCAATATTGTTTTCATCTCTAATGCTGTGTTTGGTAGGAATGATGGAAAAGTGGAATGAAGAAAAAAGATAAGGATACATTTTCCTTCTATATGGAAAGGAAAGATCATTTCCTTCCTTTGTGTTTGGTTGGAAGGATGGAAAAGAGAATAGATGCATTATTCTTTGTTTGGTATGGAAAGAAAAGTGAAAGGAAAGAAAATAAAATAAAAAAAACATAGGTTTACCAATTCTATCCTCGACTAAAACACATATTTACCATTTGATTTCATTAATAATTTTTAAATAATACAATTCACATGGGGGTACAATTGTTAATTAATACAAGTCTCCACTTTTCCATCCAATTTTTCTCCCACTTTTGGGGTGATTGGTTTTCTTAGATTAGGAAGGAAAAACAATCCCTCCACTTTTCCTTCCATACCAAACAATAGAAAATGAATCCTTCCCTCCACTTTTCCTTCCTCCCACTTTTCTCTCCTACCAAACACAGCCTAAGAGATGTTTTGAAATGGGAAGACTTTGATTTAATATTAGAACCGGAGCCAGGGAAACAAAAATAGTTTTATGTCCTGTTTCTTTCTCTTCATTTAACTCAGCTTGTGATATGCTTAATGTTTTATTTTTCATTACTGGTCCCAAATTCGGATAATGAAGGGTTGCGTTAGGTAGCCGACAACGAGCGTAAGACATTGTTGGATCTCTATGAAATGAATCCATACATAATACATGTTGGGACATTTCTCAATAGGACGCGTTACAGCATTCTCACTCCGGTGCAATGAAAAATGAGCAATGATGGATTGTGTGATCATCACTCGTAAGTGACGCATTGCATCGATATCACCCTTGCGTAATGTCAATTGAACAATGATGGACTTGGACGTTCCCCAGAAACTATGCACCACATCGTTACTTCAATGTGGTGATAAGTAGATAAGGAACTACAAGGTATAAGAAGCAACGATATAAAAAATCTGTGCATGGGAGTAAAATTAGATTAGCTACTTGGACATAGGAACCTTAACGAAAAAGGGAATGAAGTTGGTGGATACAATGATTAGGAGATATTAATATAGTTTACCTACAAGAAACCAAGTAGGTAGGTGACGAATCGAGAGAAATTAATACTAGTAGTTTTAGAATTTGGTATTCATGTGAAAATAGACATAGAAATGGAATAGAGATACTTGTGGATAAATTATTAACAAATAGTGTTGCACATGGTAAAAATAATACGAGATTGGATAGTATTAATTAAGTTAGTATAAGGGGTGGATTTATTAATGTAATTAGGGCATATGCACTCCCAGTAGAATCATGAAAATACAAAACATAAAATTTGAGAACATGTGGATAGTTTCATTTAAGGGGTACATCGAGGTGAAAAGTTGTACATCGAAGGTGGTTTAAATGGTCATGTTGAAGATATTGAGAAGGATGTCGTGTATAGAACTAAAACAAGATGGTTGAAATAGAGGTGCTTCTGGAGTACTTTGTAATCGCAAGATACCTCTGAATCTGAAAAAAATTCTACAAGACTTCTATAAGACAAGTCATGTTTTATCGATCAGAGTGTTGAACAATTAAGAAACAACATGTCCAAAAAGTTAGCGCAGCTGAAATTAGAATGTTAAGATGGATGAATGGCAATACATTAAAAAAATTGATAAGAAATGAGTGTATCCATGGGAAGTCAGAGGTGACGCCAATTGAGGACAAGATAAGAGAACATCGACTTAGGCAGTTCGGACATGTGCAACGCAGAACAATAGATGCTCTCGTATAGATGAACGATAATATAGTATTTAATGTAGCCGCTAGGACCAGAAGTAACGAACATAGTTTTCAAGTGATAAAGAAGGATATGAATTTTATTAGCTTTAGAAGATATGGCTTTTAACATAGATGAATGGAAGAAGAGGATTCAAATAACCTACCCCAGAATTTTGGGATAAAAGCTTCTTCTTTTTTCTTTTTTTTTTTGTTGTTTCACGACATTTAACAAAACACTACATAACTTATTTTAGTACGCAAGCTTCAAGAGTCAAGACTGACTTTTTTGTCTAATATACATTGTCCAAGGCAATTCAGATTATTTAAAGAGAGATGTCTAGCTAGGAAAATTTTGACTCAAAAGATTTCCAATATCCTAATAGTATAAGAACCTCTTCACTGCAATTAAATTTGATGTCTATAAAGCTAGATTAATAAGAAAAAGAAGAGATCCTCTATACCAATTTTTTTGGCAGGATAGCTGCATGATAATATCTTTGTTTAGCATCTGCACCATCCTGCTCTAGTAGATTAGCAAGGACTATATTCTTCACTACTGACTCACACCAGGTCTTTCCCTATTCCTAGCTCCTTGAACTAGGATCCTATCAGGGCAAACTGGAGCACTTACACATTAACCATCTCAATGATCTTCCATGAATCTCGATCTCATTGACAATAGATCCAACTTTCACAAATGAACCCACATTTATATATCCTATCTTCTGAATTGTCGTAGGTGACAACATTTTCATTTCAGCTACATATTTTTTTGGAACGTTCTTCTGTATTGCCATTTTTCTAACTCGTAAGACGGATGGGCTCATAGCGATCTTAAAAAAGCTTTCACACTAAAGTCATGGGTTATCCATGGTCACATGGTACTCGATACCTTTATTACTAGTCTGTTTCCTGAACTGTGTTCTCACCCTGTTTGGATAAAGTAGATATGAAGTCATATCAGATGTTGAAAACTCACACCTTGGAGAAAATGAGAAGATAAGTGTCATCATTATGTGCTCTCCATTTTCTTCCCTGCTTGCAGGTTTGACTAATTGCCGTGCAAGGCTAAACAGATGATGAAATCAAGAATAGAAGAAATGAACTTATTTACACCTGCTAAAGAATTTCAATAGGTATTTTCCTTTAACTCATCTATGATTTGATTGGAGAAGTGTTGTGTATATACCTAAGCAGAGTGACACCACAAAGATCAAAGTCTCTTATCCCCGTTCTAGTTTCAAAGTTAATGGAAAATATACTATAATTACTAGAAAAGATTAATGGAGAAATGAACCACTCAAATGTTATGAGACAGTCATTCCCAGTACATATTCAAGTGCAGAGAGCGAATAGATCCGTATAATTATTTAATATGAGACAACTATAAACAATGAATTCTACACATAATAACTAAAAAGGACATATAAAAGTAAAACAAACTTTACTGTGGCATATACATTAGAGAATCACAACCGAAAGGCAAAATAAAGGATGATCCTGTTGTAGGCATGAGTGGTCAATGTGGCTTGTTTCTTATAACATTTACCGAATGAGCTAACCAAACAATAACATGGGATGAATATGGCAATCTAACGTGACGGTGTCATAAATTTGACTTATGGAATGTACTTGGATGTCTTTTACTCTTCCTATTATTATTATGTGCATATATCACAATTACCTTTTAGCCTGATATGATTTACAAACTTACCTTTGTAACCATTGCAATCGCTGCTAGAAAGATTACAGAGCATAAAAAGTAGTCCCATCTGTTGTGCTGAAAACTCACACTTCGAACAGAAGACTTGAACAACGTTGTGGTAAATATAATGACTGAACCAAATAACAATGCCTTTCTTTTCAACATTAAAAATAGTTATGTAATACACCATTCGATTATAAAACTTTTTTCATAAACTCGCAATCCTTAGATGTAAAATCTATTAAACAAAAAACTTATGAATATGTATATTATACATACAATCTTTAATCAATGGATGCATTAGTAACAAAGAGTAGAGGATATTGACCAAAGAAAATGTTCCTAAAGGGAATGTGATTTCTTTGGGTTCTCTTATATTGCGCCTTGGAGATGAAAGCACTCTATATGAATAATACTATATTTTTCTTTGTCTAGACCCTGTCGTGAGTTTAGATAAATTTGGAGGGTTTCTTCTTGTTGGATGAGCTTAAACTTTGTGAGTAAAACTAGTAGGCCTGCCTACCCACTACCCGGCATAGGTTTTATTTATACCAAGGCTCTCCATTCATCCCTGACCATGAATTTAGGCAGAAATCTGCTTGATAACTGACAATTGAAGCTTATTTGTGGAGATTTATTTACTTTGACTCATACAATAGTTCTACACAGACAGGCTGGTCCGGGGGGTTTGGTTGCCCTAGCCCTAGCCGGAGCTACTGTAAATATAGGTTTAAGATGGATTTGCATGGGCTGGCCCTAAGAAAAACAACTGACATACTATTCTGCAACCAGGTTCAACTGTAAGCTTGTTGAGGCATCTCTGAAGTTGGGTTTGGGCTGGGCCGGCCTGGGGGGTTTCCCTATAGAGGGGGGTTGTCCAAGCCCGAACTCTTGTCGGGCCTATCCTAGGCCGGCCTTGTAAACAGATGATGATGATGAATACCCAAATATAAAAAACTGAACTATTAATATGAAAATCACATAAATGATCATCAAAGAAGTGAGAAGACAAACGAGTATGATCATATGCAAATTAAAGAGTCGAGGGGACTACCTATCGTGAATGTTTGGCCCAATATCATTTGTCCACGCTCTCTGTTTCCTGCAAATATATAAGCTCATGATAATTCATGCTTTGGATCTTTCTTGAAATAACAAAATACTTTTAACTGTAGGCATCAGTTGAGCAAGACCTCTTGAATACTTACATATGGAGGAAAGCAAGAATAATAAAGTATGTCCAAAATGGCCATGGTCATTCAACAAAAAAAAACATATAAATCTACTACTATATAAAGCTTAAGGAACGTGCATTGTAGAAGATGCTGAGCTTTATGGCGACAACACCAAAATAATGAATGCAAGTTAACAATATCTATTACTCTAATGATCAGGGAAGAAAAACCATTAGGTATTATGAGATGAGAGAACATGTCCAAGAAAAAGATGATTGTTTGATACAAAATAGTTCATATGCATCACAGTTTAAATGGTGGGAACTATTCGACCTGGACTATAAGGGCTTATTGCTTGCCAATATTAACAACCTTTATACAAAAAACATACTCCGAACCCATCAACTGGAAATATTTATTGCCGGTAAAAAGATACTAACATATTCTGAATTCCAGAACTGGGAAAGTTTATCCAGTTTGATGTATGTGTGATATGAGTGTGTGTGTCCATGTGCATTTGTGTATGTTGCTGTGTGAAAGTGTGTGTGTGTGTCTCTGTGCATGAATATGTGTGTATGTGTGGTCCGTGTGTGCCGGGTGAGTCTGTGTACGCAAGCACTGATGTATGTATGTATAAAGGGAGAGTTATGTGAGTATAATTACTTTAAGAGAGAGATCAATAAAAGAGGATCGCAGGACAAATAGGGCAAACATGGCAACCATTGGTGAACTGATCCGCGATGGCCGTGTGGAAGAAGAGGGAGCTTCCTGCCATCGGTCGATTGGAGAAAGAGTCGTTGCTGCAAGGCGTTGATGTTGATGCGACGAAGTCGATGTGTCGATGCGTCCTGCAAGAGTGGCAGAGACTAGAGGAGCTCGGCCAAAATTGACGATGACTTGTACAAGTGTCCGTCGTTGTCATCCACTGGATTGAACAGCTAAGTGTCGAATCATGAGTGAACGGGGATGGAGGATGCACAATGGCAGCTCTGGATCAGGATTGGGAGGGGATGGGGATGGTGATATCGGAAAGCACATTGAGCTTCAACTCTGATGGAACGAATCTAGATGAGGTACCAACGTGATAAGTTCCCAATTTGAACTTAGTATCAGTACAGTGTGCAGTTCACTTCAGTTAGTGCATTCCAGTTGGTGTAGTCGCTAGCCATAATCAATTGGTAGTTCAGTTCAGTAATGTAGTTCATATAGGAGTATCTGTAGTCTCAATCCAGTCCATAGAGGAAGTATCAGCATTCTAGTATCTTCAGTACAGAGTATCAGTAGCAAAGAAATGTGCATTTGCCTTTCAGAATCAACAGTACAATGTATTGGCAGGAAGGGTATAAATGTAACTGTCAATATCTCCATGAGTATAAATAACAATGGAGGGAAAAAGAAAGGAACGATTTGGAATCTGTATCTTTTAGCTTTCTTGATTTGTAACTGTTTTCTGTTACAAAGCATAGTGAAACTTCTTCTTCCACTCATCTTCTCCAAATTAATCTAGGGTTTTCTTATACTTTAGTCTATTAATGGTGACTTCAGCTAGATCCTTAGCTAATCCAGTGAATCAAGGAAGGGGTGCTCATCACAACGACTTGTGGTATTAATAGGCCTCCTTCGCTGATGTGAGCAACACAGTACAAAAAAAAAAAAAACTAATCTTAGAGACGAAGATGATGAGAAGTCTTTGGAATTTTTTTCTGGGTTAGGTGGCTTGGAGAAGAAGAAAACCGAGTTTGTGATTTGGGGAAGATGAAGAAGAGAACAGAGTTTGTGATTTGGGAAGAAGAAGAAGAAGAAAGAGAAAAAACAGATGGGGTTGTCGTGGCTATCTGTTTTGGGAGATGATGGAGGCTAGGTTGTATAGGAGGAGCTAAGGATTTTTAGGATTAGGGAATGAAAATATAATGGATGGATGGCTAGAATTAGGTCTAGAATGACATGGATGGCTAGGTTTTTTATTTTGGTAGAGAGATTTTATTTTGATTGAAGGAAAGAGCTAGGTCCAAGATGAACCATACTCTAATACCATGTAGAAAGCTACATTTGAAATAATTAGGAAACCTTTCATTGAGTGGTTTAAATACGTATATATACAGGAGCCTAGGAGGAGGAGACCGTTCTCATACAAGTCAGTCCAATGTGAGACTAAACATAGACTACACAGACACACTATAATACACTAAAATATAACTGATGGTTAGTTTAATGATTAGATTATTCCGGAAATATGAAGAGGCATCCACCTTATTATCCATAGAAAGATCTTTACATGTAATTAAGGCCAGAGCAATTTGATATTAACTGTTAACTGCTTGAGAGAATCAAGTAAAATCTACGTGTTTGTTTGAAAACAATACAGCAGACTTGTAAGATTATACGTATGCCATTAAATTCAGATACACGAATGGCAATGAGAATTACACATCGAATTCCATACTATGATTTTATGGTATATAGAGCAACAGATGAATTCTCATTAACGAAATGAACTCACTTTAGACACAAATATAATGCACATGACAGGATTGAAGTACCATTTTGAGTGATACCTACTTATGCCAGGAACACTTACTATAATGTAGAATAACAGGATCAGAATGGAAAACACGTCCCACACCATGGCCAACAAATTGTTGAACTACGCCTAAGCGGAATTTATCTGCATGATCACTTGACAAAAGTCAACTTGTAAATAACACATTTAAGACATTGCTAATTACTAAAATATACATAACATACATGAAAGTATGTTTGACAAGAGAACTTTTATATAGAAACGATGAAGAATCAAATATCAATAGTATGAGTGTGGATCATCCAATTTCTCATCTTCAAGAGACATGGAAGAGCATTAGATCTTATGTCCTTGAAAGGGCATTGGATATAATATATATAATGCAGTAGCCACTTGGAGATCTGAATAATTTAACTATTCAACATATGAATTCTCAATTTCACAGAGTAAATAGCACAGATCCGGATAGAAAAAGAGGAAATCAATTTCGACATCATATAGTTAGGAAGAGGAAATGTTGTAGTTATTGTTGCTTCATTGTCAAACTCCAGATAGTTTGTTCAATCCAACAACCACATATAAGAATCCAACAATTAAGATGTGGATTCACGTCAAGCCTTTTCCTTCTCAGGACAGCTGGTTTTGAATTAAAAAACAAGATAAATTTTGAGTTGCACCCCACATTATTTAACCATATTCAAGGTACACCCCGCAGTTTTATCATAATGTATAATACCTCCCACTTCCGTCAAAAACTGACGGTCAACTCTGTTGACCGTTAAGTTTTGACCGTTACTTTTTAACGAAAGTGGGGGGTATTATACATTATGGTAAAGCAGTGGGTGCACCTTGAATATGGTTAAATAATGTGGTGTGCAACTCAAAATTTCTCAAAAAACAAACGACTTAACATTTTAGCTTTTGTGACCATAAAAATTCAATTGGTTTTATTTCACATTTTAGTTGTCCTATTGTCGAGAAAATAAAATTCACATCTTTTCACAGAACTCGGACAATGTGGGGCATACCAGTAAACATATTAGACAGCGGGATCTTAACAGATCTTCAAATGGTTGGTCGAAATAATCTGTAAGCCATATGATTTTCTTTTCAGTCAGTAGGACCTAATATCTCAGGAAATTTAGGCTACTCAATTAATGAATCTGTTCACCATGTTGCTCTATTATAATGGTTGAAAGTAAAAAGGTTTTGTGACAATTGTAGAAATGTTTTGTAAATTCTATGAAGCAGCGACTTAGAGATGGCATAATTTACGCAAACTTCGAAAGTAAAGCTTGCTACCTACAAATTTATGTAGTATCATCATTATGGAACTACAGTTTCCATATGCATATTGATTTATTGTTCCATGTTTGTACCAAGGTTCATGTTCTTCATGCCAGAATCTGTATGTGCAACCCCCCCCCCCCCCCCCAAATCTAATAATTGTGGCTGAGGCAGATTCAACAGTTGAGGGATTTCTTAGTTAAAATTTCCAGATCTTGAGTTTCAGCTCTCTAAAAATATTAGATTGCACAATAAAATGTTTAAATCCATTTATTACGTATGTAGTTTGATTTACTTCCTAAATGTTTCTTAAAATCACAAGTATCTTAATTTTAGAATCTTTAGACCGATATGACACTGTCAAAATACTAGTCAATTGTTCCCCTACTACTTTATAATCTTTAGCAAGGAAATCCTATAAGTTCTACCTATATAAATATGATTCTACCTAGCAAACTAGAGGACAACTTACACATAAGATTGCAGTGGAGACGAAGTGTACCACAAGCTCAATAGATAACAAGCCAGTTAATGTTTTAATCAGAGAGACTGACTCGATATGGTAAGAGCATTTGCTTCAAAACAGGGCATTTCATGTTTGGATTGTTTATTTATATATATATATATATATATATAGCAAATGACCTCTAGCCTAGTGGTTAAGAGAGATGCATGCGGCCCAAGTGGTCGGGAGTTTGAGCCCAGTGGAGGCGAGTTCGCCACAATTACCCATTGCTTCAATATATATATATATATATATATATATATATATATATATATATATATATATATATATTCTTTTTCTTTTTCTTTTTTTTAATAAACCAGCACGTGCGGGCTCAGCTAAATCGTGTCTCCCCGCACACGATTTTAGCTAATCGTCATGTCGTTTCGGACTCTTCATGCGGATCTTGTCCGCACTGGCTTTTTCATCATAGCCCCACACGTACGCCTCGACCGCCCGCGCGGCGAGTTCGAGCCCAGTGGAGGCGAGTTCGCCTCAGCCGTCGTTTATACCCGTAGTAGAATGGTGCCGGTCCTCGACCGCCCGCGCGGCGCCCTAGTTGTTGAGTTTTCATGCACGGGACGCCCCATTCTGTCCCACGCCAGCTCAGATCGTGGCCATTTTTCGTCAGTCCTACGACGTTGTGGATGCCCCGCATCGCACAGGCCGGGCTCATCATTGCCTTTATATATATATATATATATATATATATATATATATATATATATATATATAATAGAAAAAGCGCATGGGCGAACAGGCGACCATAGGCTCTGCTAGGGTTTCCACGTGTGCGGCCTCCCCGCCCCCCCGACCCCCCAATCCGCTTGCGGGGAGGGGGCCGCGCCGGCTGGGTGGCGGGGGAGGAGGCGGCCAGCCTTTGGGCGGCAAAGGTAGAGGCGGAGGCGGGTCCCCCCCAGGCGAGGGGGGGGGGGGGGTCGGGCAGCAGCAGCGGGAAAGGTGGAGGTGGAGGCGGGACCCCCCCAGGCGGGGGGGGGGGGGGGGGGGGGGGGGGTCGGGAGGCAATGGCGACGCTCCCCCTGGCGGGGGGGGGGGGGGGCAGGGGCGCGGCGGCGGGAGACCCCCAGGCGGGGGGGGGGGGGGTCGGGTGGAATCGGGGGCAGCAGCCCCCGGCTGGGCGGCGTTGGTGGGGTTCCCACACGCGGGGGGGAGCAGGGTGGAGGCGACGGCGGCTCCTCCGGAGAAGCCCACATCTTCGAGTTCGGTTCCGGAGGAGATAAATCTGGAGATGCTGGCTGGCAGACCGTGACGAGACGTCGGACTGGTGGACGGAGAGGGGCCCAATCCCAAGTTTCGGGGAGGGCGGGGACAGAAAACCAAGGGACTCGACCCCTGAACGGCACTCTGGATTCCCGACGCCGTGGGGGAGGTATGGTGCGAACTGTTCCGGGATGGAGGCCAAAGGCGACGGCGGCGGAGAAGGGAAAGGGTGTTGTAGTCGACACTGGTAGGCAGGGACCGGTCGCTGCGACCCCCCCCAACCAGGACCCCCCCTGTGGAGCAGAGGCCTCGGTCATGGAAGGAGGTCTGCACCCCAGTGGAGTCGAAAAGTCCGATGTCTATGGAATATGTTACCCCTATGACGGTTGGTGGAAGACTCAGGGCTTACTTCCCCGCAGAAGAAATAGCAAAGGTCGCTGATTTCTGGAAGAACACATTAGTGCTATATGTGTTAGGGAATAAGCCGTTATTTGGCCAAATCAGGGGTTATGCGGAGAGAGTTTGGAGGCCCAAGGGCAGCATGGAATTCTTCTTCCGGGAGAATGGATTTTACTATGTCAAGTTTGGGCTGGCGGAGGATGTGACCAGGATTGTGCAGGGAGGGCCATGGTCGTTTGATGGGAGACTTATTATTTTGAAAGAATGGACACCGGAGCTGAGGTGTGAAAAGGAAGTGTTGAATGTTATCCCCGTCTGGATCCGGTTCCCAGAATTCCCTGTTCAATATTGGAGCATCCCTCTTCTCATGAGACTCGCCAGCCTCGTAGGGAAGCCGATAAAGGCTGATGAGGCCACCACCTTCCGATCCAGAATAATGTACGCCAGAGTCTTTGTGGAGATCAAGGCAGGCTCGGAGCTTCCGAGCATGCTTGAATTTCAGGTTCCATCTGGAGAGGTTCTGACGCAGGCTGTGGAGTATGATTGGGTCCCACCCATGTGTTCGCATTGCGAGTGCTTTGGGCACATTACCAGTGCGTGCAACTATAAGGGGAAGGAGTACGCCAGGCCACAGGCGGACCAGACAGAGACATCACGGCCGGAGACGGTTCAGACGGAGGCACACGAGAGGGAGGCGGCCCCCAGTCACTTACCGGAGGAGTCGGCACCAGAGAGACACATGGAGGAAGATACAGTTATGGAGATTGATAGGGGACTGGAGACAGGATCGCCACTGAGACAGGAGAGCATGCAGGGTGCGCTGGTTCCGTTCAGGCCTCGGAGGACTATGACGACCAGGAGTATGAGTGCGGCGGATAGTAGTCAGAGGGGGGTGGAGGCCTCCACGGCACTTATGGTTTACAGCAGCAGGAAGAGACACGCCCCGGCCACACTGGAGGATATTCCTCAGATGAGGGAGACGGATGACCAGACCGACCCCAATCCTGACTGGACACTTACTCTTAGCAGGATTCAGGCACATCTTGCCCCTTCCTCCATGGTAGATGCAGTCCTTGAGCAGACGGATGAGACATTTTCCTCGAGTGTCGATCCAGTGGAGTTACAGGGGGGTCCAACATCTTTTAATTAAATGTCGGTCCTAGCATGGAACATTAGGGGGGGTGTTCCATTGGCCGATGGAGGGAGATCAGAGGGGTGCTGAGGAGAGAGGCATGTGATATTGCTATTCTGCTGGAGACGAAGATTCGAGGGACTGATGTGCTCTCACGTCGGACTCCGGCAGCCTGGGATCACATCCATAACTTAGATCTTTGCGGTATGGCAAGGATCTGGGTTAGGTGGAACACAGGTAGCTGGGTGGGGGTTCAGATTCATAAGTCCGAGCAACTCATCGGAGTTACTTTGAGAATAAAGGTGGGTTCCGATTCATCCTGGGAGCTGTTTATGGGCACAACGACCGGAGACTCCGGGAGGCTCTTTGGGAGGATATTGTGCGTATAGGTCGTATGGCGGACAACATGCATCTCCCTCTTCTCATCATGGGGGACTTCAATGCTATGTTGCTTCGCCATGAGAAGGTTGGGGGTCGGCCTGTACCGGACTCGATTTTATACGACTTCCAGAGGTGTCTTCTTATGTCAGATATGCGGGGGCTGGAGCGAGCTGGACATATTTGGACCTGGCACAACAAGGCTACTCATAATCGTATTGCATGTCAGCTGGATCGGGCCTTGGGCAATAGCGAGTGGTTCAGGTGCTTCCCGAACTCGGTGGCGGAAGGTCTGGCAGCGGGTACTAGCGACCATTCTCCTATCCGGGTGGGCCTTTGTGAGAGATCCACTTTGCGGACGAGGCCGTTTCGGTATAACAACAGCTGGTACCTATCACCAGGGTATGAGGAGGTAGTTATGAGAGAGATGCCGCACTTCCGGGAGGGCACGGCCCAATTCCGCATGGTTCACAAGCTCAAGCAGCTCAAACGGGCTATCAGGGGGTGGGTGAAGACGAGACCGCGGACTTCCCTGGCAGAGAAGGAAGAAGAGCTTCGGGACACTCAGGTGGCGCTCCAATCTGACATTATGAATGGAGAACTGGCGGCTAAGGAGAAGACCCTGATTGAGGAGGTTAGCATCATGAGACTGCAGGAGGAGATCAGTGCGGCACAGAGGACTAAATGCACCTGGCTCAAAGATGGAGACCGCTGCACCAAATTCTTTTATGATGTGATTCGCACCGGAACAGCATCCCCAGACTCCTGAATGTTGAGGGTCGTCTTGTTGGAGACCCGGTGGAGATTCAGGAGGAGGCTGTCAGATTCTACACTGACTTATATCAGCAGACGGACTACTCCAGCACGTTCCCGGCCCTGGTTACGAAGAGACTGGTGTCCCGACATGGGAACAGTCTTCTTTTGGCACCGGTGAGGATGGAGGAGGTGGAAGATATTGTGATGAAGGCTAATCCCAACAAAGCTCCTGGGCCTGATGGCTTCTCTTCTGGGTTCTTTAAGCGACACTGGGGTGTGCTTAAGGCACCTATTCTGGCAGCGGTTCAGGAGTTCTTTGTGGAGGGCCGGCTACTGAAGGAGATGAACCATACATTCTTGACTCTGGTTCCCAAGAAGGAAGGAGCGACCTCTCTTGCTGATTTTCGACCCATTGCGTGCTGTAATTTTCTTTACAAGATTATCACTCATCTTATGTACAGGCGTATGGAGGGGATTATGCAGGGTTTAGTATCCCAGAACCAAGCAGCGTTCATCAAGGGCCGGTCGATAGCAGAGCACAGTCTACTAGCTCACGAGATGGTGCGGGAGTTTAGCAAACCGGGGGGGATGAAGGCTTGTGTGAAGCTTGACCTTCGGAAAGCGTATGACATGGTCAATCGGGACTTCCTGTGTCACTTGATGCTTGCCATGGGGTTTGACAAGAGGTGGGTTGCGAGGGTGAGGGAGTGCATCTGCTCCCCTACCTTCTCTGTCCTCATCCAGGGCACGCCACATGGCTACTTCAGTAGCAACAGGGGGCTGAGGCAGGGCGACCCCCTCTCCCCGTATCTATTTACCTTGGTGATGGAGTACTTCACGTGTATGATGGATATAGCAGTGCATAGCGGGAGGATTGTTCCCCTTTTCTGGTTGGTGAGTCCTGCTGTATCTCATTTGATTTATGCTGATGATTTATTGGTGCTACTACAGCCTTCCATGAGGGGAATGAGAGCGCTCTCTGACATTATGGAAGAGTTCGGACGGCTTTCTGGGCTCCAGTTAAACCGGGAGAAGAGCAGAGTCTACTTCAGCTCCCGGTGTACACTTCAGGAGGAAAGAGCCTTCGCTTTAGGTGTGGACAGAGGCGAGCTTCCAGTGAAATACCTGGGGGTCCCGCTGACGGTCAACTATGCCCGAGAGCAGGATTGTCACAGCTTGATGGATTTTGCTCAGAGGAGAGTGAAGGGTTGGCAAGCGGCGGGGCTTTCATTTGGGGGACGGATTGAGTTGGTGCGGTCGGTCATTGCTGGCATCACTATGTTCTGGCTCCAGTCTATCCAGATCCCCACAGCTACTATTCGGAAGGTGGAGGCAATTTGCGCTAACTTCATCTGGAGGGGAGGGATTCATGCGATATCCTGGGATCAGTTATGTCGGCCTCGGGAGGAAGGAGGAGTGGGGCTGAGGCCTCTTCATGCGGTTAGGAAGGCAGCTTGTGTGAAGATGGCCTGGAAATTCATCAAGGGGGGTCGCTCTGGGCGGACTGGATGGCTAGCAGATACTTACGGAGAACCAACTTCTGGGCCTTGCAGAATAGACAACAATTTTTCGGTCACGTTCAAGGCCATCCTGAGATGTAGACCGGTGCTCCAGACCGCTATCTGCAGGCGCATGAAGGATGGGACGACTACAGACCTTTGGCTAGATCCTTGGTTGGGTTCCAGATCCCTGCTCGAGATATTGGGAGGGCAGCTGGACAGGGAAGCAGGAAGGGGGCTAACATGCAGCCGGATCATTAGAGACGGAGTTTAGAGGCCAGAGGGATACCCATTTACTGCCCAGCTTGCTGCAGAGATTCACCTTATTACCATTGACGCGAGCCAGACGGAGGATACATGGAGCTGGACCGGCCCAGGTACGGGGGCGGGACAGGTATATTCTGCTTTCGTAGCTGCTATGAGTTGGTTCGGACCCACCACGACCAGGCTGAGGAGGTGGACTTCATTTGGGGCAAGGGCGTTGCACGGAAAATGCAACTCTGTGCTTATCGCCTTCTCCGGGGTAGATTGATGACGAGAGACAGGCTCCTCCGGTTTGGGATGCAGATCCCGGATGCCAAATGTGTGCTATGTAATGCTGAAGATGAATCTTTGGGGCATCTCTTCTTTGGTTGCCCGGTGACCTGGCACATTTGGACTGAGCAGTGTGCACAGCTGAGAGGAGGAGTGGGGATGGACCGGGACATTCGGAGCATTCTCAGTTGGATCCGAGATCACAGAGGACGGGATCCGGGGTGGGCTAGAAGAGCCAGAGTTCGTCTTGCTGCGTCTGTTTGGCACATCTGGAAGGAGCGGAACAGACGTATTTGAGGGCTTGACTACCCCCCTATTGGAATTCTACATAATATAGAATTCGATGTATCTGTAATGGCCCCATAATAGTATTATTGGGGCATGGAAAGTTGTGATGTTGTACTTTAATACCTTTTCCGCTATATGCGAGGAATAAATTCACCCTTATTCCAAATATATATATATTATATAATATATATATATGCAAATGATCTCTAGCCTAGTGGTTAAGAGAGATGCATGCGGCCCAAGTGGTCGGGAGTTCGCCCCAGTGGAGGCGAGTTCACCACAATTAACCATTGCTTCAAAAAAAAAAAAAAAAAAAAAAAAATATATATATATATATATATATATATATATATATAAACAACCAAACATGAAATGCCCAGACTCCAAACTCCAAATGGATGGATGCAACCAATAGGCTGAAAC